>JAKCPI010015264.1:0-72916 GCA_023213315.1 Euborellia annulipes
AAATAAAGAGAAAAGAAAAAATTAGATTACAAAAATAAAGATAATAATAATCAAATGAATTACCATATTGATTACCTGAGCTAGCATTATTAATTAAGCAAGTGTAAAAACTATAATAGAAAAAAGAATAGTAATTAGATGGAATAAAATAACAAGTAACATAGTCAGAATTAGGAAAAACTCGAGGAGAGAAATATAAATCGGATAATTTAAAAATACAATTGAAGAACATAATACAAAATATATGAGAGAACAAATTAAAATCAAAACTAAAATTAACGCACTCAGAAGGAAGACCAGAGGTTAGTAACTGGAGGCTCATTGAAAATTTCCGAGATCCTCAACGTCAGTCACATGGACAACTCGTTCACCATCATTCCTCCGAATAAGGATGCGACCATCAGCCACCCAGAGATATTTGAGCTTTCCAGATCTTCTAAGCTCATTCGCCTTACTATAAAGAAATTTACTGTGAGAAGAAAGAGCTTCCCCAACAAATATAGAAGAGACCTGATTGTCGCTCCACCCAATATCGCGAGTCGTCATGGCCCTCTTAATCTTCCAGCCTCTGAGGAAGGCGTCTCTCTGACGCCTATGGACAAATTGGACCAATACTGGTAAAGGGCGTTGATCAGCACGTTTGGGACCAACCCGTTTGGCCAAGGAGATATCCGCCAGAGTCAAGTCAAGGTGGAAAAACTTGCCGATGTCAATAACCGACTGATCAAGGGCCTCTCCATTCTTTGGGGGTAAATCACGAATCTCCACTGAGTTGAGGCCGACAAGGGTAGCTTGCTCCAAGCAATTTACGCGACCCATCGCCTTTGCAAGCTGTGTCCTCAGCTGCGTGCATTCCATCGCGTTGGACTGGACCCTCTCGGTAAGATTGTCAACATCAGTCGCGATGCCAGCCAACCTGCCAGAAAGCTCCTCTATCGTCTTATGGCAGAATTCAACCGATTTCTTTATTTCAGCGTTCTGCTGAAGGATGGCCTCGTTCTGCGCCATGATCTTGTCCAGCTTCATGAGGAGATCATCACCCAACAAAGGCTGCCCATCCCGCCGGACGATAGGTGAAGCAGGAGATTCAGGACCCTTCTCTTTTTTAGTGCAACCAGAGCAGCACCATGTTCTATTATTATTTTCCAAGTCTTGTGGCTGCATATTCACACAGCTTATGTGAAAGCTCTTTCTGCAGCGCTTGCATTCAACCACGTTGGTGTTCTTGTTAATAGGAGCATTGCACTTTCCACATTTGCCCATCTTGTATACACTAATATTGATTGCAGAAATAAAACAGAACTCTTATATATATAAACACAGCGATTAGGACCTTAGCAGACAGGAGTTAGGTCTTTTTTTTTCCTTTTCCTTCAATGAATTGTTGACGGCTGGACGATGTTTAGAGGTTATAATTTTGGTTTTTCGAATAAAAAGTTCAATTTCCAATGGAAAATTATACTTTATATCTCAAAATATACACTGAATTTACCTGAACGGTATGTTAAATATTACCACAACAAGAATCATATATACACAGATAAAATTATAAAAAAACTAAGGAGAGCATATAATGGGTGACAAGTTAGCAACACATTTTTGCACTATATATATATATATATATATATTTAAGGCTCTTTGTCTGTACATTGTTTCAAACCGTTACCTGTAATTTTGGTTGCACGCTTTTTAAGGGGCAAATTATGAACCAAAATATCACCCCAGTCAATCTCAAAGTTCCAGTATGTCTGTCATGTCTATTTATTTTCAGTAGTTTCCACGAAATAGTTGCTCACGGTTCACGTCAAAGCTGGCATAAAAGGTAATATTAAAGAAATCTCATATTGTATCAGATGTCTTCTAACTTCTACTAGCTATATAACATTTCCTTGATATTTGAGGGGTAAAATTAGATAAGGCACACGAATAGAGAATGATTAAATAACTCCTAAACTATTAACTCTACGGCAAATTTTATTATCAAGAGCAAGTTGTAGAGAATGTGATTTCTGACAACTTTTGTTTTAAAAAATTCCCCCAAAAACCACCCAAAAGGGGAGGGGTGGCAGGTGAAAAATATGTAAATTCTTGCCCTTGGAGCAAACTCAACCAAAATTCTAGGCATAATCTGTGAGCCTCTTGAGTGCTAGAAATGTGCAAAAACTCACCACCCAAAATTGGGGGGGGTCAAAAAATGAAAATTCTTGCTCTTAGACCAGAAACTCAAACAAATTTTGTATACATAATCTGTGGGTCAAATAGAAGGCTTAGAAATGCAAATCACTGGGAGCGGAGGGTGGGTGGGGGTGGAGTGATGGTGCGAGGGCAGGGAGTGGGTGCGGAGGTGGGGTGGGGTGGCTTTGGTGAATGGGGTGAGCGGGGTGGAATGGGGGTGGAGTGAGGGAGTATGGCCGGAGTAGGGGGCTGGGTAGAGGAGGGTTGGGGAGTCCAGACGTGGGTGGAGTTCAGGATGTGGTGTTGGGGTGGTGGTGTGGGGGGGGAGTTAGCCATGGGTACATGGAACGGGAGGTGGGTGCTGGGTGGGCTTCGGGGTGTAGGGCTCTCCTGACTAGCAATAGGGCCTCCGAAGGCGAGCGCGCAGCTAGTTATGACATTAATAAACTACTCAACAAATTTTTTTATCCGTAAAACTTAATAATGATTCGTACTAGAATTTTATACGCGGATGCTTATAATGCTTTATCATTTTTTTAACTACTAGTTAAAACGACCATACTAAATCTTGAAAAAGTTATTTCGCTTTTGTTAGATATTACATTTTAATAAATGTTCCCGTGAGCGATTGTTTTTTTAGAATCTATTTGAGTAAAATGTGTAAAAAGACGCTATTAGAATGATTTGTATTCCCTTTATACAGGGCTAATGCATCGCAAGAATGACATGTTACAAGTCGGAGACCTGTTTCAGTAGACTAGTAGAGATTAAATTAAATAGTTGGAGTTGTGGTGTTTTATTGACAATTTTACACGTTTCCAACCAACACCGCTTCCCTAAATTTTATAGTGAGATTATTCTTAATTTCTATTATTCTTAGGAATGCAGGCCTTTTTTGTTTCTTGAACCAAAACAATCAAGTAATGTACTCGTTTTATTTATAGATAAAAAATTCATTTGGACTTCGCTAAGAATTGGATACGGAACATATTCCATGATTCATTATATACAGGGTGTGAAACATAAAGATCTCCCACATTTTGATGAGGCATAAAAAATGAAAAAATTTAACTAGAAAAAACTAAATATATTTTTGAAAGAACATGAGGTTTTTAAATATTATCAGACAAAAAGGGGAGAGTCATAAATGAAAATTGTGGTCCTTTTCAACCAAAACTAACCTGGCCTTGTAGACCCCCAAAAAGGCTAGACATGCAAAAGACTAACCACCCAAAATAGGGGTGAGGTCGAATGAAAATTCTAGCCCTTTAGACCATACTATGTATACAAAATTTGGTTAGTTTTTGCTTACTAGCCTTCTGGGGGTCCCCAGAATTTGTGTAGAAAATTTATCGGGTTTATCAAAAGGGCTAGAATTTTCATTTTTTTGACCTCTTTTACTTTTTTTAGTCTGATAATATTTAAACTGGTTAAAAAAATAAAAAATATTATGTTCTTTTCAAATATAGGTGTTTCAAAAAAAGGAGAAAGACTTTGAACTTCTCATAAATGCAATGAAAGATAAATAACAAATAAAGCTAAAAAACAAAAACAAATAGACTGTAAAACAAATACAATTTTATACGACTCACCACTGATTCTTGTATTATCACAAACGTTCAATGAGATTTCTGCCACTCGCGCTGGAATCTCATTCCAAAGAATCTAGGCCACGTGGCTCTGCGTTTGTAACAACCACTTTTTGCTCGTGCCCCACAAGAAGAAATCCAGTGGTGTGGAGTCCGGAGAGCGTGCTGGAACCGATTCGGCCCTGCGTCCCCATCCACTGGCCCGACAAATTTTGATCCAGGTAAGCTCGTACGTCCCTGTGATAGTGCGGCGGGGCACCATCTGTTGGAAAATAAAAATCATCATTACCGTATAATGAACGAAATGGCAGGAAATATGGAATCAGCAAGCATTGTTAGGTAATTAATACAATTTGTCGGCCAGTACCTTCAGATCGCAGGGGCCAATCGAGCCCTGCACGCTCTGAAGACCTGGCACCACTGGATTTCTTCTTGTGGGGCACAGTAAAAGATGAGGTGTACAAACGTAAACCACGTAACCTAGACATTCTTTGGAATGAGATTCAAGGAGTGTGTAGAGAAATCTCATTGGACGTTTTGATACGATGTACAGAATCAGTGGTGACTCGTACTCAGAATTGTATTGATGCTGCAGGTCACCAATTTGAACAGTATTAACATTTGTTATTTATGTTTCATTTACATTGGACTTTCAGCTTTCTATTTTCCTGAAATTTAACTTTGTAGAACGGTAAATAAATTTTCTATGGAAGTTCAAAGTGTGTATACATTTTTTTGAAGCGACCCTGTATATTCAGTTTTTTCTAGTCATTTTTTGGCCAGAAAGGACGAAAGCCAAAAAATTTTTTTTTCATTTTTTATACATCTTTAAAATGTGGGAAATTTTTATTAAAGATAAAATTAAATAAATATTTTTATGAGATATTAATTTACTATGAGTTAGGGTTTTCTATGATTTTTATGCCCCACCCTGTCTGTATATTTACCATATTATCTAAGTACCTATATTCCCTACTGGTTTTTCAGTTTAATTAGTGAGTTTTTGATATCTCAGGTGTATTGCGTGAATTTATTAACAGCACTTAATCATGGGATTCCTGTACATATTTCATCTTACTAATTTTCGTAACTATAATAGTTTATAATTAGCGACTTGTTTGTTTGTATTTTATAATTACAGAATGATTGAATTAACGATACATTTTTTTTTTTTTAGATTCTCAATTCATCTGTATCTTATCTATTGATGTTGATAAATTTCAAGAATTGAATTAAATTATCACTCCGGAAAACTATATGTTGCACAAATTAACGCTTAAAATTTACTAAACACATAACTTCATTTTGATTTATGAATATTTAGTTTTCTAGTTAGAATAGATAAGTCTTATATATATTTATTGGCAAATATAATTGATAAAATAAATATATATATGTAGGGATTATTCTAGGTGGCTTAAACCAGGTGAAGAAAGACTCAAGTATTTTCAATAATAATGGTTTATTAGATGCTTTTCAATAATAATAATATAACAAATGCTTTATAATAGAAATAAAACTGGAGATGTTCGTGTATCTTGAGTAGAAAAAATACTTCTTGAAACTTGCTGGTTAAATCTTCGGTAAACATATACTTGATGAACTGGAACTGAACTGAACTGAACTGATGGATGAACTGTTCGTGTCGGAGGGGTAATCGTAACTGATTTGAAATAATGCGAGGCAATCTTTATACACTTAATGAGAATATCTTAGGAGGGTCGTGATTCGTTGAACGTTCCATGCGGCGACGATTTTGACTTGGGCGTGAGGGGGCGGGCGTGCGCAACTGGAGGAGAAGCTAGCTCTTCGCTGGAGGGGGTCGAACGGGCGCAGAATGGGGTGGCAGCGCCACTGGAGGAGTGCCTGGCTCACTTGGGGGGCTGCGTGGAAATCCTACTGAAACTTGGCAGTGCAAAGGCTGTGAAGATCTGCTAAGCTCCTGCTCGGATTGACGGACAGCCACGCGAGGTGGCTGGAATCAGGGCGGTGTCATGGTGTGTAGGACCAGGGCAAGTTGGCTTGGCTGGATCCCAGATATATGTTGTCTGAAAAACAAGACTTTCAATTAACACTTACTGGAAGTAAAAGATTCAGGCCTACGGGGAAAATATATAGGTTATTATTTTGAAGGATACAATAAAAGAGTGTGCCTTCTGCTGGAATTATAAATTTTATTTATTTATAACTAGACTATAGTTTCGAGGACTTTGCACTCTTCATCAGTCTATTACAATGGATTCACAGGAATTGATCAACTGATAATTATCATCATTTATATATCTACTCTTATTAAACGAGCAAAAATTGTATATTTATTTATATATATATATATATTTGTTTGTATATATATTTGTATCTTGGTTCTATTTTGAAAACGGCTCTACCGATTTTGATGAAATTCACGGGTTAGGGGGTTTTTGGGGTGACAATTCGATCTGTCACGGTCTCATCTTCGACAAAATTGTTTTTGATGGGTTTTTTCGTAATCAAATTAATTATTCTCAGGTAGACAAATCCCATTCTTAGGGTTTTAAAAAAGGTTACTCTTTTCCTTTTGTACCCAGGCAGACAATGGGTTGGGTTAATCCTTTTTTCTCAAAGGCCTTGAAGAACTATTGTGATTGTGGTGTGTTGTTGTCAAGCATTAACTAAACCCGAACAAAGCTCGGTCTTCCAGGTATATATATATATAAGTATTTGTATTTTTTTTTTTTATTTTAAAAACGGCTCTAACGATTTTGATGAAACAAACTCTATTAACAAGTTTTGAGGATGAGAAAGCGATCTTGATGCGGAGCGGGGGTGGATGTGGTGGATGTGGGGGCAGTGGTGGGGGATCCGGGGGTAGGGCGAGGTTTCGGGGGTGGGGTCGAGCAGGGTGGAGGTGGGGGGTACAGTGGTCGAATACTATATAGATATATTTGTATTTTTTTAATTTGAAAACGGCTCTCAAATAAAAATCGACCTTTTTATCAGAATTTTAAATTAAAAATAATATTAAAATAAAGATTTTAACTGAAGGAAGAAGTTACCGAGCATCGCTCGGTGCCTCCAGGTACTAATATATATTATTGAGTTTTTAATTGTTAACATTTGAAATTTAGACAATTTTTTCGATCATGTGTGGGAGGATCGAAGGGAATAGGAAGATGTGGTTATTTTAAAAATGATTAACAAAAAAAAAAAAATATTTTCATTTGATATTAATCTACTCTTATTAAACGAGCAAAAATTGTTTGTATATATATTTATTTATATATATATATTTGTATCTTAGTTCTATTTTGAAAACGGCTCTACCGATTTTGATGAAACAAATTCTATTAACAAGTTTTGAGGATGAGAAAGCGATCTGGCTAGGTCTGGACCTCGACAAATTTAATCTTAATTGATCTTTTCTTAATTAAAGTAATTATTGATAGATGAAAATCTCAATAAAAAAGTTTGTTTACATTTTTTTCAATTATCTTTTATTTATTAATTGGTTTTTTAATTTTAAAACCCACTAATAGGTTATAGCAAATATTAATATATTATATTAAAATTAGGAATTTTTTGTTTGTTTTTAATTAACAGGTGTCTAAATCATAACATTACAGGTGTGTTTACAAATAAAGTGGTTGAAGTGGCTTTTTTTTATATAACTTGGAAACAAATCTTATTTAATTTTATGTTTTTATTTCAGATCCTATACGATTATTTTTTTTATTATTATTTTCCTATTTATTTTTTTATAATGTTTATCAATATGAACGAATGTGGGCAAATTGGTGTACGAGTAAACAAATATACACATAATATATATGTGGACCATTAGAAAGCTAGAAATGCAAAAACTGGGTGCGGGGTGGGGTGGATGTGGGAGGTGCAGGAGGTGGGGTGCAGTTGTGGGGGATCCGGGGGTGGGAGGCGCGGTTGGGGTGGGGGGGGTGCAGTGGTGGGGGGCGAGGTGTGTGGTTTCGGGAGGGGGGGGGGGTCAGGGGTTACCGTGCATCGCTCGGTGGCTCCAGGTACTTATTTATTATAAGCAGGTATTTTTATTTTGGTTAACATTGTTTTAATTATTTATTCTTATTAATACTCACCATCCATCCTGAGATTAAAACAACGAGTAAAAGAGCAAAAGCGGATGAATCAAAACAACTAATAAATATTTATATTTTTTTTATTTTAATTCATGGTAATTTTTCATCTCCAAAACAAGCTGTATCATTGTCTATTAAAAAAATTTGTTGTTGTTTATAGTTGCTTTAAGGTATATAATTTCATTCTCTTAAAACAACTACATTGTTTTCAAATTTTATTCGAATAAATGAAGAATAACTCTCGAAACGTTTAGACTTTTAATAAACGTTACCTATAAAATAATAACTTGTATTTTAAACAATAAACAAACAATAAAGTATTTTAACATAATTATATGTTATCTGAATATTAATATTCTAACAAATCAAAATATTTAGGTATTAATACTGATTAGATTTTGGGCTAAATGCAGAAAACTTTATTTTAAATATATCTATATATATATATAAAATTAAGGTTTTGTCTGTACATTGGTCCAAATCACGCCAAATTTTGGTTGCACACGTTTCAAGCAAAGTTATGAACGAAAACACCCTCAACAAAATTCCTGTCTGTCTGTCTGTCTGTATGTTTCCGTGGGTTCCGCGAAAAGTTGCTCACGATTCACGTAAAAACGGCTGAAGGGATTATTATGAAATTTCATATTTACATCAGATGTCTTCTAACTTACGTTTTTAGCTATATAACGTTTTGATATTTTGACCCCAGAAGGGGGTTTGGGGGGGGGGGGCGCACGAATGAAAATTATCAAATAACTCCTAAACTATTAACTCTACGGCAAATTTTATTATGAGCAAAGTTGTAGGGGATGTGATTTCTGACAACTTTTGTTTAAAAAAATTCCCCCAAAACCCCAAAAAGGGGGGGAGGGTCAAAATATGAAAATTCTTGCTCTTTGACCAAACTCAACCAAATTTTGTATACATAATCTGTGGGTCACTAGAAGGCTAGAAATGCAAAAACTAACCACCCAAAATGGGGGGGGGGTCAAAAAATGAAAATTCTTACCCTTAGAGCCAACTTAACCAAATTTTGTATACATAATCTGTGGGTCACTAGAAGGCTAGAAATGAAAAAACTGGGTGCGGGGGTGGGGTGCGGGGGTGGAGGGCACGGGGTGGGGTCCGGGGGTGCAGGGTGGAGTGGAGGGTTTAGGTGAGGGTCCAGAGGCGTAGTGGGGTGGTGCGGGGTGGGGTCCGGGGGGTGCAGTGGGGTGGGTGCAGGGGGGGATCCAGAGGCTTAGTGGGGGGTGGGTGCGGGGGTGGGGTCGGGGGGGTGGGGGGGTGGAGGGTGGGGGTTCAGGTGAGGGTCCAGAGGCGTAGTGGGGTGGGGGCGGTGGTTGGGCACGGGTGCATGGTGCGGGGGTTGGGAGGTGCTGGGTGGGGTTCGGGGGGGAGTGGGGTGTGAGGGTGGGGTTCGTGGGTTGGGGGTCCAGGGGGCGTGCCCCCTGGCTAGCAAGAGGGCCGCCGAAGGCGGGCCTTGCAGCTAGTTTTTATATAAAGCAAATATTTCTTTTGACATATTCATTTTTGATAAAAGGAGAATTTCTTCCGAAACTTTTGAATTTTTAATAAACGTCTTCCGATTGTTTTTATAGAAGAACTATAGCTGCGAAGCCTGCCTTCGGCTTTGCCCCCTGGGGCTCCCCTATTAGGTAAGTTTTGCGGGAATTTTTTTAAAGAAAAATTTCAGAAATCACATTCTCTACAATTTTGCTTGTGACAAAATTTGCCGTAGAGTTAATAGTATATAAGTGTTGTTATATAATTTCCATTATTGACCCCCAACACCCTTTAGGGGTCAAAATATAAAAAATATACTATAGTTCAGATTTTAACTTAGAAGACATCCGATCCAAATACAAAAATTCATAAGAATATCTCAAGCCGTTTTTATGCCAATTTATTTTCAATTTTTTGACCCTTCCCCCATTTTGTTTGGCAAATTTTTGCATTTCTAGTCTTCTGGGGGCCTATTGATTATGTATAGAAATATTGTTTGAGTTTGGTGAAGAGGTCTAGAATTTACCCTACCTCCCTATTGGGTGGGTTTTGGGGGGATTGAAAAAAAATTTAATAAAAAACCATCTTTGTTGTCAAACTTTATCAAAATATACTATAGCTCAGATTTTAAGTTAGAAAACATCAGATCAAAATACAAAATTTCATAAGAATTTCTCCAGCTGTTTTTATGCCAATCCCTAATGGAATTACAATTTTTTGACCACCCCCCCCTCTTCCCCTGATTTTGGTTGACAAATTTTTGCAGTTTCTAATCTTCTTTGTGGGGGCCTACAGATTATGTATAGAAATTGATAGAGATTTTCTTTTAGGAGACGGACTGGTAGTAAATATGCAATTGGATGTTGATGAAGTAGTCCACGGTGGCTGTAAAAAATAAGATTATAGAGGTTTTATTATTTTACATTTATTTGTTAAACCGATGTTTCGGAGATTTATTCCTCTTCAGGGTAACAAAAAGTCAATGAAAGTAGTTCAAAACATAATTACTTTCTGTCTCCTTTGACAATGTCAAAAAAAATGTATAAGTGTAAAAAAAGTATGTTTTTTTGACATTGTCAAAGGAGACAGAAAGTAATTATGTTTTGAACTACTTTCATTGACTTTTTGTTACCCTGAAGAAGGAGAGAATAAATCTCCGAAACGTCGGTTTAACAAATAAATGTAAAATAATAAAACCTCTATAGTCTTATTTTTTTACAACCACCGTGGACTGCTTTCATCAACATCCAATTGCATATGTATACAAATTTTGGTTGAGTTTGGTTCAAAGCTATAGAATTTACATTTTTTGACCCTCCCCCCTATTGGGTGGGTTTTTGGGGAATTTTTTTAAACAAAAATTTCAGAAATCACATCCTCTACAACTTTGCTTCTGACAAAATTTGCCGTAGAGTTAATAGTATAGGTGTTATTTTATAATTTCCATTATTGACCCACAAACCCCCAAAACCCCCTTTTGGGGTCAAAATATCAAAATATTCTATAGCTCAGATTTTAAGTTAGAAGACATCTGATCCAAATACAAAATTTCATAAGAATATCTCCAGCCGTTTTTATGCCCACTGGACACAAAAGAGCGCGGACAGACAGACAGACAGGAAT
This sequence comes from Euborellia annulipes, assembly GCA_023213315.1. NCBI lineage: Eukaryota > Metazoa > Arthropoda > Insecta > Dermaptera > Anisolabididae > Euborellia > Euborellia annulipes. The sequence goes on from JAKCPI010015264.1 coordinate 10,979, forward strand.
TTTGTTGAAGGTGTTTTCTTTGATAACTTTGCTTGAAACGTGTGCATCCAAAATTTGAGGCGATTTGGACCAATGTACAGACAAAACCTTAATTTTATATATATATAGATATATAGATAGATTGTATTTGATTAAAGTAGGTAATTTTTAGAATATTAAACGCTTATATAATAACTAATTTGTAAGATGAACTTTGAGTTATTATATTTTGGTGGCGGAGTGTTGTACTGCTGGGTAGTTAGTTGGTGGAATCGACATCAGAATACGCCATCGTCTTCCTGAAGTTGATATTGATCAAAACGGAGGAACATTCCAAACAAAAACAAGATCATAATTCATATAACATTTTAAAAATACACACACTTATACACATATCTGAGTGAGAAAGCATGTCTCTTTAAAGCAAAGGTGAAAGAAACTCTTGGATTAAGAATTACTTTAAATTTTAATTTTCTATTAAATTTTAACTATTGCCATATAAAAGTGCATTTTCAAATACAATTTCACATGATAATTATTTACCGTAAAACACCTATAAAAATGCATCATTTTACCATACAACCGGCCCTCTTTTGATTTCTACCCTCGACCCTCCCTTGACATTTGGGTAGTTTATTCTTTTCTTCACTAGTCTTGTATAGTGTCTAAAAGTGTAACTGGGTAAACTACTCGTATCTACTCTTATTAAACGAGCAAAAATTGTTTTATATATATATATATATATATATTTGTATCTTAGTTCTATTTTGAAAACGGCTCTACCGATTTTGATGAAACAAATTCTATTAACAAGTTTTGAGGATGAGAAAACGATCTGGCTAGGTCTGGACCTCGACAAATTTCATCTTAATTGATCTTTTCTTAATTAAAGTAATTATTGATAGATGAAAATCTCAATAAAAAAGTTTGTTTACATTTTTTTTCAATTATCTTTTATTTATTAATTGGTTTTTTAATTTTAAAACCCACTAATAGGTTATAGCAAATATTAATATATTATATATATTAAAATTAGAATGAGAATTGGGAGATGAGAGAGGTGAATACCAATCGACTTGATTGGGGAATAATGGAATTGAAATAATTATCGGAAAAGAGGTTTTTTTTATCTAATTAGATTTTTCCTCTTATTAAAAACAAGGACTAAAGATGAATAAGGACACTCGATGGTGGAGAAGCAATCTCCGGAATCGAAGCTAAAATACAAGGTATACATTAATTAATGTAAAATAATTGGTTTAATAAAATTTAAAAAAAAATCTTTAAAGGACCAATCATAGTATTAGTTGAAATATTTTTACATTGCATATCAGAGAGGTTCGTCCCCCTTAGGAATCGAACCCAAGCGCTAACAGCTTGCCGGGCCAGGGGTAGGCCAAACCCTTAAGACAAATCTCTCTCCGACATGCAACATATATAATTATCTGAAATTTTAGCTATAATACTTATATATGTTGCATGTCAGAGAGAGATTTGTCTTAAGGGTTTGGCTACTGGCCCGGCAAGCTTAGTTAGCGCTTGGGTTCGATTCCTAAGGGGACGAACCTCTCTGATATGCAATGTAAAAATATTTCAACTAATATCTATGATGTCCTTTAAAGTTAAATTCATTTAATAATATTATATACTGGGTTGATTTTTGAAATAATTTCCATCTTTTTTCAAAAAAAGACACCCAAAAAGATACTTAAATCTTTGTTTTCACTGTAAAATTAATATATTATATTAAAATTAGGAATTTTTTGTTTGTTTTTAATTAACAGGTGTCTAAATCATAACATTACAGGTGTGTTTACAAATAAAGTGGTTGAAGTGGCTTTTTTTTATATAACTTGGAAACAAATCTTATTTAATTTTATGTTTTTATTTCAGATCCTATACGATTATTTTTTTTATTATTATTTTCCTATTTATTTTTTTATAATGTTTATCAATATGAACGAATGTGGGCAAATTGGTGTACGAGTAAACAAATATACACATAATATGTGGACCATTAGAAAGCTAGAAATGCAAAAACTGGGTGCGGGGTGGGGGTGCAGGAGGTGGGGTGCAGTTGTGGGGGATCCGGGGGTGGGAGGCGCGGTTGGGGTGGGGTGGGGCGGAGTGGGGGTGCAGTGGTGGGGCGAGGTGTGTGGTTTGCGGGGGGGGGGGGGTCAGGGGTTACCGTGCATTGCTCGGTGACTCCAGGTAATTTTTCTAATAAAGACGGAGTGGTGTAGGACTCAATTCTGAATTAATGCAAAGGTATCCCCCCCCCCTCTTCAAGGATAATCAAATCCATGAATTTTGGAATAAAATAATTTATTAGAAAGTCGACTTGCATTCTCTTAAAAAACCCGAACGATTCGGAAGATCGTCCCCTCCTTCTTCAAGGTTTATTAGGGCCTGAATATTAATATTTTTAAGTTTTAAACAGTGTGATGGACAGAGCGGGTCAAAGAGTCGTTTCTTGTGACCACACCTAATGAGCATATTAATTCACATTTCCACCAAGTTGGTAAAAATTGCCTACCATTGACGATCATCTGTGGCTAAACAGCTGAACCGATTTTAACTTTTAAATAAATGATTCGACGCTGAAATTTAATGGTCTTTTATTTTGGTAAGACAAAAAATTTTCCGAAGGACACATGGTTTACAAAATCAGAAAAAAATAGAAAGTTCTTCGTGGTTTTTAGGCGCTAAAAATTAAAACCAGCCAGAAGCAATTTTAAACTCATATAGCTCTTTTTTGGGATGCTGCTAATGACAAATAACATTATTTCCAGCTTCTGCATATTTATTGGTCAGCAGAAAAGTCTAATTTGACTGGGGTTAAGTGTAAAGTAGTTTAAAATATACTTTTATTTAAAAATATTTCTATAACATTTTTTTGTGGTATTCAGGGTACTTAATTAGAATTTTAGAAATTCCATCAATTCCATCAAAATTAGTTAAGTGCTTTTTAAAGATATTTAGAAAAACTAAAAAAGTATTTGGAATAAAGTCCCTATGTTTATGGTCCGATATATATCCAAAAGTTAATCACCACTTCATTTTATTAAAGTAATGATAGGTTTTTGTAATTTAATTTCAATCGGTTCCAACGGTGTGGAAAAAATCGTGGACATAAAAAAAAGAATCCATCCATCCATCCCTATCGAACTAAATGAAAAAATCGCACTTTTTGGCCTTTGGACGAGACCCCATGGGTAATTTTTGGCGAAACCATCGTTTGCTAAAATTCAACCTAATTGAATACTACAATTTGTGACTTTGATTGGGACCATCGGTTCCGTAGTTTTTGCAGGGCCCTTTGAAGTAGCGCTTGCAGCGAGGCCAATTACAATACTTTACCCATACTTCGCATTAGATTAAAAAAAGTTTCCAAAAATTGCCAATATTTTTTTGAAGTGAAACTTTTTTAGCGACGTATCTGTTTGATTTTTTTGTTACAATAAAGGGGAAATGACTTAATAGAGGGGAAATAATTTTTTTAAAACCCACTAATATTTAATGACAAATAAAATTTATTAAAATTAGGAAATTTAAATTATTTCAATAACATCTACGGCTAAAGAAGTTTCACTTGCCCCATGAGCTTATGTGGATGAGACTCACACACATATTATTTTTTTATTTGATAATAAAAATTCTCGTAATATTTATGATACGTACCGTATTTATTATTAAAATTTACCTTTTATTAGCTGGATGACGTCATTCAAACATTGAATTGATTCAAAATATTTTTCCGAACATATATTTGTTATAGATACTAAAATTCATAAATTAACCACATCTATTCAATTGGAAAGCGTATGGTATATTACAAATTCAATGAAATATCGTTTGACAGAACATATCATTATATAAATCGAGAGGGAAATTTTATTAAATTCTAAGCCGAATTTTTTTTTGTCTTTTTGGGAGAATATTATTATTACTATTATTTTTAGGAAATTATTGAAATACCATTTTCATATATTAATATAAGTTTGAATAGAATAGTTTAATTTACTTAATGTGTATGAGAGGGTGGTCCTAATTTTGGGTTTTTCCGAATTTTTTTTCACAATAGTCCTAAATCAATTTCAAATGTATAAAAATTCCTGCCAAGTTTCAGCTCTTAATACCAATTTTAACCTGGCTTCCCACGGCAGACAAAATTTGAAATGGAAATTTTATATCGTTCTTTGTAATTTTTTAAGTCGCTAACACATATACTAACAATAATGAAAAGTACAGTATTTTTGTAGATAATTTGACGCTCTACAAAAAAATGTCTGTTATGATTTTTCGTTAAAGCTACTGGTTCGAAAGATATTCGAGGTCAAAGTTCAATTGTCACAGAATTTTTGAAGATTTCTGTAAAATCTCTTTATCTATTAAGTTTAAATATTCAATTCCGATTTTTAAGACAAAATCGAAACATAATGACACCTCCGGGGCATAATGGTCACCCTGAAATAAATAGGTTGATTTTTTTTTTTTATTTTATATCCGTAATCTTACGGACTATAAATTGAACTTTGACCTCGAATATCTTTCTGAGCCAGTAGGTTTAAATGAAAAAATCAGAAGATATTTTTTTTGTAGAGCGTCAAATTCTCTATAAAAATATGTACTTCTCATTGTCATTAGTAAATATGTCAACGACTCAAAAAATTACAAAGAACGAAATTAAATTTTTCCATTTAAAATTTTGTCTGCCTTGGGGGCCAGGTTAATATTGATATATTAAGAGCTGTAACTTGGCAGGAATTTTTTTTATACATTTGGAATTAATTTAGGACTAATATAAAAAAAAAAACCGAAAATAAGAACCACCCTAATATGTGTATTTATATATAGGGGAAAGTTGGCAAAATCCTACCATTTAACAAATTATGTATACCTAATGTCTGTCTGAGAATTCAGCTTTGCAATTTTATATTATAGAATAGCATTTAAATAACATGTGTACAATATTAATTTTATTCTGAAAAAACAATTGTAATAATTTTACAAAGGGGTTTTCAAAAGGAAGACAAAGAAATGTACAATGATTTTAACAACCGGTATCCTAAACCAATTGAATTGAAGGGAAAAAAAATCCGAAACAACGGTGTAAAAATGCAATTATTTGCTACGGGCTTTAACTGACAATCCATTTAAGTGATTATAATGATGGTTGTAAATTTATACGCACGTGTATATTAATCAGGAGATGATGGAACTTATGTGGCAATCCGCGAGATGGCGTAGGCATGCAGAAGAGCCAGTCTGTCTGTCTGTCGTATCTTTTTATATTACTTCCATGACTTCTTTTGTTCTGACACATACATTCACAATTGTAACACGCTCTTAACTCTTTATCAACTATATTATATTATATTACATCTCCTAAACGTGTGTTTTATTCACTTATACCAATTCCGCTAGCGTTTTACTCGCTATCAGGAGATTTTTCTCCTTTAAAATATGCATTCAACACGAAGAAGAAATGATTCGGTTGCATAACTTTAAGGGGCTACCAAGGTTTCATTGTTCTCCTATATTTATTTATATACATAAATTAATGTTTATGTTTAAAAATAAAAAAATAACATTAATTCGATTAATATCAAAAATAAACTGCAACGGATCGTTGCTAAACTTTATCCAATGTATTACTATATTATTCTAGAGTAAAGTACTTTAAAATATTATTTTACTAAAAACTTTATTTAACCTTTTTTGTTGTCCCCAAGATACTTAATTAGGATATTAAATTTCATCAAAATTGGTTAATTCATTTTCAAGATATTTAGAAAAAACTAAAAAAGTACTGAAATAAAGTACTAATGTTTGTGGGCCGATATGCACCAAAAACTAATCAGCGCTTCATTTTGTTAAACTAATGGTAGGTTTTCAATTTTATTTCAATCGGTGCAAAGGTGTGGAAAAAATCGTGGACGAAAAAAACGATAACATACATCCATCCCCACGCACTTCCAAAAAAAATGGCACTTTTTGGCCTCTCGACGAGATCCCTGGTAATTTTTGGCAAAATCGTCACGTGCTAAAATTCAACCTAATTGAATACTACAATTTGTGACATTAATTGAGTCCATGGGTTCCGTAGTCTTTACCTGAGGACCCTTTGAAGTCCCGCTTGGCGCGAGAGCGATTACAATACTTTACCCATGCTTCGCATTGGATAAAGTAAAAATTAATTTTAGTTAAATAATAGGCTTTTAACTTCAAATTCGGAATTTCTTTCATATCAATTCAAGGATTTTAAAAATGAAATGTGGACTTTTCCATATCAAATTCAGGATTTTAAAAATTAAAATCAGTTCAATTTACACTAAGTTGAAGGATCAAGTGCCCCATGGACAACAAGCAGGTGTAGTTTATAAAATTCCCTGCTCATGTGGCTTATCTTATGTGGGGCAAACCAAGCAGTACTTGAGTGCTACAGGATGCAGCAACATGAAAATGATTGCAAGCCAAACAAGTTTTTAAAAGAAAACAAGACAGCTTTGGCTGCGCACCATTTTAACGAAGAGCACAGCTTTGATTTCAACAATGTAGAAATTCTTGATAGGGAAAAGAACTGGAGAAGGCGAGTCACAAGTGAAATGGTGTGGATTAGGCTCAATGACACTGTAAATTTACGAACCGATACACAAAATTTAAGCCTGAGCTACAACAACATTTTAGATTGTTTCAAGAGTGAAATGTGATCGGTAAAGTAGTTTTAAGTTTTGAATATTTGGTGGGAAATTGACGTCACGCTCTAATTGCGTGAAATATATTTATAATAATTATTGTTATCTTCAGATCTATTTATTTAAGTAAAGTACTATAATTAGTCTTGTCATATGAATCATTCTTTTTTATATAAATTGATCATTGTTCGGAACAAAAAAAAGAGAAATAATTACAATTGATTTTATTCCTAAATATGTGCACATCTGTTATATATTAATATTAATCATATTCATTGAGGTATGTAACATGTAATATTGTTTGTTGATTTAATCATAGAAAAAAGAAAGAAGGGAAAAAAAGGAAAAAAATGATGGGACTTGTTGATTTCTCTGTAACTCTGTTTTTTGTATATTTTTTAGAAGCCTGATGAAGCCAGAATAAAGTTGGCGAAACGTCGCAAAAATCAATGACAATTTTTTGACTATTTAGAGAAGATGCACCCTGAGTGAGCGATGAAAAGATGATGTTGAAAGCGATGTTCCCGGATATTTAATGGCAATGTATTCCACAACCGGCCAGCCGAGCTGACGACAAAGGATCTAGTGGCGATCTCAGTACGATGATTTGGAATATGGATTAGTCTGCCGTCCAGCTCTTAATACCCGATTATGGATGGATGATTTGAAAGTGAACATGTTGTATATGTATTTGGGGTGAAATGTGCTGAATAGTTTGAAAATGAACCTGCCAAGCACGTAGAGGCGTCTCTGGAAAGCCCTAAGCCAGCCAAACCGACCGTAATATGGCTAATATGCACACATGCCTCGGGACATCAAAAATGAACCGTACGCATAGGAATTCATCGCAACATCAAGCCGAGCCGCGCGGACCCCAGAGACGTCCCCACACACGAGAGTTTGCAACAATAGATCACATATTGGCATGATCAATGAATTTACCACAATGCGCGCGAGTAATCCAGGAATGAGGTGCCTGATTTTTATGAGCCGATGGAAACCCCAGAAGACCCGCCGTGATGTAGCATTTATCTGATCAGTCCATTTGAGGGAGGAAATTACAAAAATGTAATTAATTAAATTCAGACTTTTTCAAATCAAATTCAGAATTTATTAATAAACAGTTGAAAAAATGGAAAAAAGTTATAGTTAAGAAAAAGTTTTAATTTAATTTAACTCTCAGGAAACGTTTTCAGGTAAAAAGCTAAAATTTGGTGCATTCTAAGATATTTGCGTACCAATTTTCAGCTCATTAACTAAAACCTTTCAAGATTAGCATTTTGTACTCTCAGGAAACGTTTTCAGGTAAAAAGCTATAATTTAATATGTAAAATATGCATGGTTTTATAGAAATTCTGAATTTGATTTGAAAAAGTCTGATTTTGAAGTTAAAAACCTATATACAAAAAGTAATTAATTAAATTAATTAAAAGTTTTCTTTTATTTGTTTCTAATAATAAATTGAATTTGAAATTTAATTTTTCGTTTTAATTAGAAAAAATAATTAAAAAAAAAAGAAACTTTTCTAGAAGTTGCGAATTCTAGATATGCACAATTAATGTTCGCTTTTAAACGACCACGATAGTTTTCCTAAAATAAATAAATAATGACGGATCTAATAGATATGATATTATTAGCAAGAGGTTTCTAAAGTCAGCAAGTTGTAAAGCTGACATAATGACATTGGAGAAACATTGTCAAATCTGGCAAAATGTTTGCTCAGCACGGAAGATAAGAACAAAAGAGAACACTACTATAGAAGAAGAAGAACAAAAAAAAGGTGTCTGGCTTTTGTCCAGCAATAGAGAGGGGGAAATTACGTTTTCTCATTTAGGTAGTCATTTTTTTGTTTTTTTTTATTTATTTTGTTTTTTGACCTAAATAACTTTAAAGGTTTCTTGTTAGGCAAAAAAAAATTTATTACATTTTTTTCATCAGGGAATTAATATTTGTCAAATGATTTATACCTTTTTGTCGAATATTTATGTTGTTTTTAAGAAAAACAAATTATTTCCGGTTGAAAAATCCTATTATAATTGATGGAATAATTTGAAATTGGGTATACAGTTGATGATTATACTCTAAGTAGGTATGGTATTATAACGATTCCGCGACATTTCAGCCCCCGACAAAATAGTCCCGACAAAACATCCCCCCGACAAAATTTCCCCCGACAAAATATCCCCGACAAAATATCCTTCATGACAAAATAACCCTTCCCCGCGTGAATCTTATGAGTAATGCAAATCGACTCCGGTTCGGTTAATATATATCCGCCCAGCAGGAAAAGGAGCTATACGAACCCAACCGAGCCGAACTGAATATATATTAACCGAACCTCCGAAAGTTTAGTCCGGGCGGGGTGTGTTTCGGGCTCCCATTTTTTTTTCTAATCAAACACACATTGAAAACCGAACCAGCCAATCGTCGGGCGGGGTGTGTTTGGGGCGCTATATTTTCGCCCAATATTATAATAATAATTAATAACGATAATGATTAATAACACTTTTAACAAACAATCAATAATTGTGTAATGTAAACATAGACGATAAATAAGTAAATATAGATGATAAATACTATATTATAGATAGTAAAAATAATAAATTGTTAGCTAGAAAATCTAACGACAGACAGCAGCACTTTCAAACGGCTAATTAGCCGCCAAAATATGAAAGTCTGTTTATATTATTCAAAACTATGATTATAAGCTTCTCACTTAATCTCTTTTGTATTCTCCCTTATACTGGGGAATATTTTGTCAGAAGATATTATGTCGGGGGATATTTTGTCCTTGGGATATTTTGTCGGGGAATAAATAGAAATCTTGTAAAAAAACAATCTTGAAACGTCTAATAAAAACCAAACGTTTCCGAGAGAAGGTTTCTCCTCTTTACCAATGGAATTCTAAATAGTTAAAAAAAAAAAGCTAGGATACCAGGCTAGGGGGAGGACAGAATAGCAGGCTAGCCCGAAGCCAGGATACCAGGCTAGGGGGAAGCCAGAAGGGCAGGCCTGGAGCATAGTAATCATTCCGAGCTCTGCTTCAAGCTAGGATCGGTTGTTAATCCCAGCCTGGTCCAAGGCTTGGGCAGGCTTCAAGCGGGACTGGGGCAAGCCCTTATTCAGTGGTCACTGCCTACCTGGGCTCTTAGTGTTTTCCACTGTATTAATCTAATTATCCTCATCTCGGTTGTTCTGAGAAGTCACTGTTCATAATTAATGTGTTGACGCTAAACTAAATAAACCTTAAGTTAAGATTAATAAAAATATGTTTTCTTTCAAAAAGTATTTTATTTTAAAAAGTATTTAGAAAATACGTATTTTGTATCTAGTATTTCAAATACCATTTACAAAAGTATCTTGTATCTGATATCTCAAATACTTTACTTAAAAGTATCTTGTAACTTGTATTCCAGATACTTTTTATGAGGTATCTTGTACATCTCTGACTATATTCATATTGTAGCTATTTGAATAAATACTGCTTTAAGGGGTTGAGAGTGAAAGAAGGGGGGAGGGGGGTTGGGGGGTGTATGTTCCATGTAGGTAGTAAGCGATTAGCAGAACAAGAGCCTCTGTCTGGCCAGGTGTTGGTTTTCCCCACCCAGTCAGAATAAATAGATGAGGAAATAAACAGAGAGTACTTCTTAGAGGAGGCAATCTGCTTCTGCTTCTCAAGACATATTCCCTCCCGTTTCATAATATCCAACCCTATCTTTCTCTCTCAGGGGAATCGATATTTTAGACGAGACCCGCAAACTCTACCATACATTTGGGTAGGTTTCCCCAATTCAAAATATTTGGTTCAATTAATTAGATAAAAATTTGAATTATTTATTATATTTGATTTAAGGTACAAGGTAATCTAATTTTAATATATATTAAATAATCTTATAGCGGGTTTTAAAAAATAATAAAAAAAAAAAAAAAAAAAACTATAATGTAAACAAGTAAGTAGATTTTTTACTTATGGAAAGTGGTGTAGGTTTTAGGTGAAACATGATGTTAATTAATAGAGTAAAGGGTGTGTAGTTTCACAGTGAATGAAATAAAACTCAAAGAGGTTTATACAAACTCAATATATTTCGGATTATTAGTCCATCATCAGGAGTTTACAAGTTAATACTATATTACGTATTAATTAATATTAGTATTAACTTGTAAACTCCTGATGATGGACTAATAATCCGAAATATATTGAGTTTGTATAAACCTCTTTGAGTTTTATTTCATTCACTGTGAAACTACACACCCTTTACTCTATTAATTAAGTAAGTAGGTATTCTCATGTTTTTTGAACAACTCCAAATATATTAATAGTTAGATGCCGCTGGATTTGAACCAAGCACTCAATAAGTAAATTATGAAAATATGTTTATTTGAGTAAAATAGTTAAAATAGTTGGGTATTTAAATGAAATAATACGTAATTACGACAAGAAATGATATAAACTACATGACATGATATATATCTACATTTTTTTTTTTTTTTTATAATGATATTGATACAAGAAGAAGTTGCACCAAGAAGGTACAACCTCTGAAGTCCGTGGTGGACCCTTGTAACGTGAAGATAAGGGGAGATTTAGGGATTGGGTAGAGGTCGAAGGTATCTGTGGATGCTGGTCTTGAAAGTTTGAAGGTTATAAGTAGCTGGAAAGACGGTCGGGGGAAGAGAATTCCAGTCTCTAGATGTCATAGGGATAAATGAATTGGCGAATGCGTTTGTTCGATTAGTATCTAGTTTAAGCGCGTAGGGGTGTTGAATTTTAGAAAATCGTGTATTTCGGGCAAATGAGGCCTTTGGTGGGATTATCGATTTTATTTCGTCAGAACAAAAGCCATGGTAATATCTATAAAAAAGGGATAGGGCGGAGACAGATCTACGATGGGCTAGGGAGTCGAGAGTGTCAGTTAATGTAGGATCGCCTATCAGTCTGATAGCTCGCCTCTGAATTGCATCTAAGGTATTAAGAGAATACTTGGAGGCTCCTCTCCACAAATGCGAGCAATATTCAAGACAGGGGCGAATTTGAGCCTTGTATAATATAAGGAGTTGAGTGGGGGTGAAAAATCGTTTGGTTCGAAAAAGAAAGCCAAGCTTACATGCTGCAGCTTTTGCTACTGAGATAATATGGTCATTCCAAGAGAGGTCAGAACCTAAGGTGACACCTAACATTGATATTTTATTACGGAATTCCAATGAGCTCGAATCAAAGGAAATGTCCGAAGGTTCCTATCTGAGCGCCTAGAAATTAGGCAGCACTGTGTTTGGCCAGCATTAAAGTCACCAAATTGTGAGATCCCCATTTTTTAAGCATGCTTAAATCTGAATTTATTGAGGAGGCTATGTTTGCGCGATTGTCTAGTAAGGATTGAGCGTTGTGGAGGGTGCTATCGTCAGCGTAACAATGTATTGGATTGTGGATTGACCCCCCCCCCAATCAAATTTCCTGGCTAAGCCATTGTGTATATTGTATATGTTGATCCTGTCATTAACTATCCCCTCTCTAGTGAGAGACCTGGGTTAGTGAGAAACCTCTATAAGTGAAAAAAAAATATTGGTCCCTTCGAGACCCACTTATCCAGGTTTCTCTGTATTCGTAATATATTCTTAGTATTTAATTAAACCTCTAGGCTCTCTAGGTGTCTAGGTAATGTACCATTGGGAGTAGTATAGTCTAAGTTATCTAACTTAATAAATAACTTACCTTTATTTGATCGATTCCGCTTTAACCGGAATTTTGATTTTTTAATATTGAAATTATTTTCAATGGAAACATTTATTTAGATGTTTACATAGAAACCTCTTCAATGAACATCATGTGACAATAGCAACACATGGGGACCAAATGAAAGAAAAAATAAATAATAAATTAATTAATACAAATGAAATAAATATCAGTTATTTTAAAAATAATCCATTGAGAACTTTAAAAACAATATAAAAATAAATTATATGTATAAAACAGAAATGTATAATAAATAAATCCTGTTTTGTTTATTTATTATTTTATAATGATAATAATTGAAAGGTTTTCACTGAGAAATTATATATAATTAAGTTTATAAATAAAAACAATCTAAAAAAACAATATAATAAATTATTACAAATATTCACATCTTTTTTAAATTTATTAAATTATACCGGGTGAGTTTTTTTACTTGAGACAGTCTTATAACTCAAAAACAGTGCATTATATGAAAAAAAGTTTCAAATAAAAGTTTATTTATATCAAGGGGGAAACTAAACTACGCTATTGTTTGTCGACCTAGAACAAGCTTTCAAGGGTATTTCAAGGTCAAGTTCTGTTTTTTAAATGGAAACCTATATGTTTCTGTACATATTCTGAATCTACAAAAAAAACTGAACAACTTTCATAAGAACTATTTTTTTATACGACATCAAATAAACAAAATATTAAATCAATTAGATCTCAAAAAAAATCTTAATAATTATTTTTAACAATTATTCAACTTAATTATCAAATAATAATGATTAAATAATTAATTATTAAATAAATAATTATTAAATCGAAAAGTCACAACAATGAAAATAAGTGTTTATAATGATCTTAAAACTTCATTATACACAGATTTAAGAGATTATTTTCTACTTAATAGAACTATTTAAAATTCTTGAGTTTAAAAAAGTTTATTTCTCGTGTCAATCCAGTAGATAGTTATATTGTATTACCATAATAAAAATGGAGCATTTTTTGTTGAAGACAGAATTGAAATGGTCTTAATTTATGCGGTGAATGTGGAAGAAGTGTTATGGGGCTGCCATTGAAATGGATGCCGAGCGTTTTCCTGATAGGAATACACCCTCACAAGCTTCATTTTATCGTGTTGTAAATCTGTTAAAAAAAAACAGGAAATGTAAAGGCTACGAAGAAACTGAAACAGGCCAAAATAACGAAATTGGAACTGGAATTCATCCAGAAGACTTGCGATACACTCTGGAATGCACAGTATAAGAGTAGTTAAATTATTAATTATTATTAAATTATTTATTTAATAATTAAATATTTGATCATTATTATTTGATAATTAAGTTGAAAGAAATAATTAGTTAAAAATATTTTTAGAAGATCTAATTGATTTAATATTTTTTTTTATTTGATGTCGTATAAAAAATGTTCTATTTCTAGGTGGCTCAGTTAAGCAGTTTTGAGTTTTTACTCTCGCATATAGTTTCCGGTTATGAGCCCATCATCAGGAGTTACAAAACTCGAATAACTATATCGAGATACAGGACTCACGAACATATGATTTGTTTTATGGTTGTGAAACTTCACCTAGAAAATATATTTTTACTTATTATCTCCAATTAAAATGTTTCACCTAGAACCGACACCAAATTCTTTAAAGATTAATAAATACTAGGTGTACCGGAAAGTCATTACCGGTTTTTTCGAAAAAACTACGTAATTTTTAAGAAAATGGAAAATTTATTTATTCAAAGTATTGGCCATTTGATTCTATACATCTTGCCCATCTTTCTGGCAATTTATGGATGCCATCCCAAAAAAACTGTTTGTCCTTTGAGCAAAACCATTCATCGAGCCATTTTCTAACTTCTTCGAAATTGGCGAAGTGCTGCTCTGCAAGCGCGTGTCCCATCGATGCGAAAAGTTGATAGTCGGACGGGGCAAGGTCTGGAGAGTACGGCGGGTGCGATAATATGTCCCACCCAAGTGCTTTCAACGCTTCCTTGACCGGTTTTGCTTTATGAGACGGCGCGTTATCGTGTTGTAAAATCACTTTACCGTGTCTTCGGGCCCATTCTGGACGTTTTTCGATCAATGCGTGGTTCAAATTGATCATTTGTTGTCGGTGTATTGTTTTTTCAATTGTTTTTGAGTTTGGGTTGGGTCTTCATCCAATAACTCCTGTAGTTTCGCATCTTCAAACTTTTTTGGTCTACCAGAACGTTCTTTATCTTGCACATCGAAATCACCACTTTTGAATTTTCGAAACCACACCTCACATGTTTTTAAGGTTAAAGCATGCTCACCGTAAGTTTCTACCAGCAAACGATGACTTTCAGCGGCTTTTTTCTTTTGATTAAATAAGAAAAGTAATGCGTGCCGCAAATGCACGTTTTCAGGCATGAAACTTGACATTTTCAAAGAGGTATAAATCTATGAAGGTGTTACTTTCGCAAAATATAACATGTATAGCTTTGAAGCTTGATGTCAGTAGAATAAAATGCATATGTGTCAAATCATAACATTGCATACTTAAGCCTAGCGACATCTGTTAGAAAAACCGGTAATGACTTTCCGGTACACCTGGTACATAGAAACATAGGTTTCTATTTAAAAAAACAGAAGTTGACCTCAAAATACCCATGAAAGCTTGTTCTATGTCGACAAACAATAGCGTAGTTTAGTTTCCCCCCCTCGATATAAATAAACTTTTTTTTCATATAATGCACTGTTTTTTAGTTATACGACTGTCTATAAAACGTCGATAAAAAACTCACCCGGTATATAAATTATATAGCCACATTCAATTATATTTTTAAGTTTATGATCATCACAAAAGTTTGCCAACTACTAATCCATCAGGGTGTTAGGCAGTGTAGCTACAGGGAAGCAACTGGAAGCAAAGCTTTCGGGCCCCCGGCTTTAGGGGGCCCCTTTAAAAATGTATTTATTTTTATTTATATAAAAAAATCATATATTTAATTAACTTTTTTTTTGTTTTTATAATGAAATTAAAAATGAAGCAATAGAGTTATCAAAATCCTGGGGAATAAGACCTAATTTTGAGGAAAAAAGACAACCAAAAATAAAAAAACAATGATGAGCTAGCCACAGACCATAGATTCGAAACAAGAAAAGATATTTTTAAAATTCAAGTTTATAATTTTGTAATTGATATTGTCATAAATCAAATAAAAAGAAGATTTGAAGGTATGGATAATGTTGTGAACTATTTTGGTTTTTTAGAACCCAAAGAATTGTTAAAATTGTCAACAAAAGAAATAAGTTCTAAATGTGACAAGTTACAAAAAAAATACCCAAAATTACTAACAGATATATTTGCTATACAATTTACAAACATAACTACTTTGTTGAAAAGCGATTTAAATGAATCTATGTCAATAAGGGACTTTGCAAATATTATAATTGAAAAATTTAGTTGCTTGGAAAGTGATTTAAATAAATTTTTATATTTTTGTTTATATTCAAATATGTTTTGTTTTTTTATTTATAATCAGTTTTCTTTTAAACGTTTAATATCACTCGTATTTAAATGTATTTTAAAATTTAATGTATGTTTCTTTTATATATATCTTTATAAATTTTGAATATATATATTTATAAGTGTCATATATATGTATATATATAAAGATAAGAGAAATAGATATTTATTTAATATGGATTACTATGAGTTAAGGATATGGTCATCATATATATATTACTATTCTTATATATCTATTTCATTCTCTGCTCTAGGGCCGTTCCCTAATAAATCGATTTTCCTGAAATCCTTTTTAAAACTTTGAATACACATATTTATAAGTGTCCTTTATACGTAGAAATTTTTTTCATAGTCCTTGCGGCACTAAATTTGTAAATATTGACCATTGAAATTTGCATATTTAACATGTGAACCCTATCCCGATTGATGTCAAAGCGACTGTTTCATTAAATAACAATCGTAATTTTCTTGAAATTATTTTGAAAAACTGAAAATCATTAACTGAAGATATAACAAATATTTTTCTGTTAAAATAATTGTATCAAGCGGTATTCGTTTTGTCTGAAAAATGTTAAAAGTTAGGTACTTTTGATGGTTTTCGTTTTTTCTCTCATGGCATGGCAAGTTAGAGATAGGAGACTTCGCAACGTGGCACTAAAATAACTAGTAATTAAATTTGATACGTAATTATCTTCACCAAACTATAAACAACACTTAAGGAGGCTCTTTTGGGGACAACCCACACAAAAAAAATTATTCTCGTAACCACTCTATAAATATGAACGCATTGAGGCTCAAATTTAGGTATTTTTTAACGTGACTGTCCACTCACACTACGAAATCTCTATATAGATACACACATACTTAGCCAGATCGTTTCCAAGCCATTGTGCTTATATCCCTCCACTAAAAATAATCGCCCAAATAGTTTTTTTTGTTTTTTATCAAAACTACGTGGTAAATAATTTCAATTTTTTTTAAGTTACTCCGAATATATTATTCTAACAAATATTAGTTTTTCATCAAGATGGTGAAAGTCCTTCAATGAAAAAAATAAAATAATGATCATATCCCCACCCTTTCCCTATCTACCCTATGTAAAAAATGTCATTTTTAATTGCAATTATTTCATGTTTGGTGTGGTAAATCGTCTTCAAATTTTAACAGTATGTGTATTATGCTTTTAATGACTTATATTCCAAGTTTCAAAGACTTCTTGAATTTTTGCATTTGTGAAAGAACTACCTTAAGATTATTTAAACTATAAATACAAACCAATTTAAAAAAAAATAAAAATAATATGAGCAGCAAGGGAGCCCTCTAAAGAGCTCGTAAATAATATTCATTATGCAATAAAGTGGAATATTTCGGAGCTTCTGATTCTATCTACTCTGCAGCTCTTTTTCCAATGATTTTATCGTTGAGGACTTAGATTCATTGAGTATCCCTATCGTTTTCAGGATTATTGTAAATTAAATAACAAAGAACAATACTGACTATTAGGCCAATTTCGTTTTTATATTTTTTAAACACAAATGTATTATTCAATACATTTTTTAATTGAAAGATTGACAATAAAAAAGTGTCTCTGCTGGAAAAATGAATTTTACGTGATTAATGATGAGGTAGTCCAGAAGAAGATAATTTACACGATGCTTTTTCGAGATGATTTGCATAATATCTTCCGATCTTTTGAAGTCAGTGAAGGAAATCCATGGTTCACCACCTTTCAAACCGAAGATTGAGTTAACAGACTGAAACGTCGGTTTTATTAATTAAAAGTAGTGTAAATTATCTCTTCCTTTTTTGGACTGCCTCATCGATATCCAATCAATTTATTAAATTTAATTTGTCATTAGACGATTTGTTTTTATTTTTTTAAATTATTTCCCCCTCTATTGAGTCATTTCCCCTTTAATGTAACATTAATAAACTGACACGGGTCCCACTGATTATGTATACAAAATTTGGTTGAGTTTGGTACAAGGGCCTAGATTTTCATTTTTTGACCCTACACCCCCCCCCCCCCCATTTTGGGCGGTTAGTTTTTGCATTTTTAGACTTCTGGGGTCCCACTGATTATGTATACAAAATTTGGTTGAGTTTGCTCAAATGGCCTAGATTTTTAATTTTTAACCCCCCCCCCCTCCACCCCCCTTAATTTTGGGTCGATATGCACCAAAATCTAATCAGCTCTTAATCTCAATGGACCAAAACTACGTGTGAAATTTGGTTTTGATATTCACACTAGTTTTTGAGCTAGCTCGTCCACAAAAATTTGGTAACGCACAGACTAACAGACTAACTAACAGACATTTTGACAAAACAATTATTATCTCGAAAAATATAATTTTTTCGATGTTCACTTATTAGGGCTTTTTTGTAGACCGAAATGCCATGGTTTCGCTCAATTTTTTTAATCAAAATAGTTTCAGCCGTTTTTGAGATATTTCGAAAAAAAGAAGCAAAAAAAAACACTTTTTTCATGCACGATTACAATACTTGACCATACCCTGTATGGTAAAGTAAAAAATCAAACAGTATATGGATAGTTCTTGTTTAGATCGAAAATGATTGTAGTTACATTATTGAGACTATTCTTAATGAAGGTTGCTAACGTCGGAGTACCGATTAATGAGATTAAGTGCACCAAAATGCACTTGATAGTCCGTAGTGAACCCAAGCATTGTGAAACCATTTCAGAGTCTAATTCGGAGAACTAATAAAATTTGGATTGTGGGGGTCGAAGGTACCGGTAAATATTTTGGCTCATTGAAATACTATCAGCTCTAAATACTTCAAACCTCTGAAAGATGGATGTACAAAGTAGCACAAGCCATGGCTATCTTTATATATCTTATAATAAATATCTAGAGTATATTTTTTAGTAATAAATTACCTAAAGATAAAATTAAATAATATTATTATCATTTCCGTCCATAATTTAATTTATAATTTGAAAGTTTATATTGGGAAAATAAGGACAAGTTTTTTATGTGTGACTTTTTTATTTATCCACCAACGTTTCGTCGACTTTGCCGACTTCTTCAGGGCTTCAAATAGTCATGTTAGACGAATGTGTGACATGACTATTTGAAGCCCTGAAGAAGTCGGCAAAGTCGACGAAACGTTGGTGGATAAATAAAAAAGTCACACATAAAAAACTTGTCCTTATTTTCCCAATATAAACTTTCAAATTATAAATTATATATATATTGTATTTAGTGCAAATAACTATATATATTTTTTTTAATTGATTTTTTATAATTACTTTCTATGGAAATGATTCGACAATAATGAGGAATACTTTTCGTTGAGGTGCCAGCAGGTGAGTGGACCCACAATCACCGGAAGCATTATTATAAAAGTAAAAATATTAATTAACAATAGAAAGAATTTAATTTTTAGGACAGATTCTAAGATTTTAATAGAAATATTATTAAATTGCGATATCAGAGGGGATTCATCCCCCCAGGAGTCGAACCTGAGAACTAACATGCTTTCCGGGCAGTCAGCTCACACCCTCGAGACAAAAAACCTCTCTCTGAATCGCAATATTTGATATAAGCATAGAAATTCTTCACTCCATTAATATATAACGGAAATTAAAAAATTTAGCTTAAAATGAAAAAAAGTTTTTCATACAAGTCCTCCTATTTTAATATAAAAGTAAAGATTTGAGCATCTTATTTTTGAAAATAGTTGGAATGTTTTTCAAAAATAAGCTCGGGTTCAGATTAACAAATCAATTTTAAAAGAGAAAGAATTTAATTTTTAGGACAGATTCTAAGATTTTAATAGAAATATTATTAAATTGCGATATCAGAGGGGATTCATCCCCCCAGGAGTCGAACCTGAGAACTAACATGCTTTCCGGGCAGTCAGCTCACACAAAAAAAAAAAAATTAATTTCCGAATGTGTAAAAGGCTACCCCCTGTGGGTAGAAACAAATTTAGAAAAAATATAATTAATATCGTAAATTACAAACGTGGCTTGAAAGGCCGAAAAAGACAAAACAAAAAAAATAAGTGTTTATAATGATATTAAAAGCTTCAGTGGTATAGTCAGGAATTAAGAGATTATTTTCTACTTAATAGAACTTTTTAAAATTCTTGAGTTTAAAAAAGTTTATTTCTCGTGACAATCCAGTAGTAGTTAATATTGTATTACCTATAATAAAAATGGAGCATTTTTTGTTGAAGACAGAATTGAAATGGTCTTAATTTATGAGGTGAATGTGGAAGAAGGGTTATGGGGCTGCCATTGAAATGGATGCCGAGCGTTTCCTGATAGGGATATACCCTCACAAGCTTCATTTTATCGTGTTGAATTAAAAAACAGGAAATGTAAAGGCTACGAAGAAACTGAAACAGGCCAAAATAACGAAATTGGAACTGGAATTCATCCAGAAGACTTGCGATAACACTCTGGAATGTTCAGAACAGTGTCGAAAAATTATTAAATTATTAATTAATTATTTAATAATTAAATATTTGATCATTATTATTTGATAATTAAGTTGAATAATTGTTAAAAATAATTATTATAGATTTTTTTTTGAGATCTAATTGATTTATATATTTTGTTTATTTGATGTCGTATAAAAAAATAGTTCTAATGAAAGTTGTTCAGTTTTTTTTTGTAGATTAAGGATATGTAAAGAAACATATAGGTTTCCATTTAAAAAACAGAACTTGACCTCGAAATACCCTTGAAAGCTTGTTCTAGGTCGACAAACAATAGCGTAGTTTAGTTTCCCCCTTGATATAAATAAACTTTTATTTGAAACTTTTTTTCATATAATGCACTGTTTTTGAGTTATAAGACTGTCTCAAGATAAATAAACTGCAACGGATCGTTGCTAAACTTTATCCAAATTCATTTGAAATATTAATATGTTTATTCCTTTATTATTAATCAGATATCACTTGCAATTTGCAGTTCATGTTGACTTTAATTCAAAAATAATGATCGATTCTCATTTAATAGTCGAGGAATAACCATTCTACATTGGATTTTTGACGTTTCGGTTATTATTGGTAACCATTGCTGAAGACATGGAGGAATCGACTTAAAATCAAAAATAGCCATCGATTCTCATCTAATACTTGAGGAATAACAATTCTACATTAGATTTTTGACGTTTCGATTATTATTGGTAACCATTGCTGAAGACATGGAGGAATCGACTTAAAATCAAAAATAACGATCGATTCTTATCTAATACTAGAGGAATAACCTTATTGCATTCCATTTTTGATGTTTTGACTATTAATGGCAACCTCTACTGAAAACGTGGAAGAATCGACTTAAAATCAAAAAGACTAAATTCTTTTATGGCAAACAACTCAAGCTTGATCGAAAAACGATAACATCCATCCATCCATCCGCACGCACTAAATGAAAAAATCGCACTTTTTGGCCTCTCGACGAGACCCCATGTAATTTTTGGCAAAACCGTCACGTGCTAAAATTCAACCTAATTGAATACTACAATTTGTGACTTTAATTGAGTCCATGGGTTCCGTAGTCTTTACCTGAGGACCCTTTGAAGTCGCGCTTGCCGCGAGACCGATTACAATACTTTCCCCATGCTTCGCATTGGATAAAGTAAAAACTCACTAGAAAATTACCTTTGTTGATAAACCAATGTTATTTTGGCATATTACAATTATAATAATATTTCTATTAAAATCTTAGATTCTGTCCTAAAAATTAAATTCTTTCTCGTTTAAAATTGATTTGTTAATCTGAACCCGAGCTCATTTTTGAAAAACATTCCAACTCTTTTCAAAAATAAGATGCTCAAATCTTTACTTTTATATTAAAATAGCAGGACTTGTATGAAAAACTTTTTTTCATTTTAAGCTAAATTTTTTAATTTCCGTTATATATTAATGGAGTGAAAGATTTCTATGCTTATATCAAATATTGCGATTCAGAGGGAGTTTTTTGTCTCGAGGGTGTGAGCTGACTGCCCGGAAAGCATGTTAGTTCTCAGGTTCGACTCCTGGGGGGATGAATCCCCTCTGATATCGCAATTTAATAATATTTCTATTAAAATCTTAGATTCTGTCCTAAAAATTAAATTCTTTCTAGTTTAAAATTGATTTGTTAATCTGAACCCGAGCTCACATTTTTGAAAAACATTCCAACTCTTTTCAAAAATAAGATGCTCAAATCTTTACTTTTATTAAAATATTATGAGAATCTAGGATAAAAGTTCAATACAATAATGAATTTTATTTAATTGAAAAGTTTTTGTTTTTGCCGAGAGTAGCAGAGTTGTTGATTCACAAAAGAGAAACAAAAAGAGGTTGTCCTCTGTTTGATGCAAATAAACATACACACATATATATCGAGATGATATATCTGTATATATATTATTTATTTGTTTATAAATAAATAATATATATATACAGATATATCATCTCGATATATATGTGTGTATGTTTATTTGCATCAAGCAGAGGACAACCTCTTTGTTTCTCTTTGTGAATAAATTTTATAGTTATATAGAGTTCATTGGCTGGTTTCGACTGTTTATTCAGGACTTTCTCAGTCTTCTTGGATTCTTTTAACCCTTGATTGTCAAATTGATTTTAATCATGGTCCGTACCAAGATAATATTCATTCAATTTAAGTGATAAAATCATCTACTGATTATTTGGAAATTTAAAAAATTGTCGGCTACTGATCAAAGATTGAAATATTAAAGTTTAGACAATATAAAGTAAATATTTGGCATTATTTAGAAATTCAGGCAAATTAGACTTCTGCTGGCCAATAAATATGCACAAGCTGGAAATAATTTTAATCGACGTTAGGCATCCCAAATAAGAGTTATATGAGTTTGCGACGGTTTCTGGCTGGTGCTAAATTTTTGAGGGCCTAAAAACCACGAAAATTTTGGACTTTTTTCAGATTTTCGCTTATAACTCGAAAACCATGCGTCCTACAGAAAATTTCACTCTTACCAAAATGAAAGAGCATAAAATTTCGCGTCGAATAACGTACTTAAAAGTTAAAATCGGTTCAGCCGTTTAGCCACAATCGATCGTCAAAGATAGGCAATTTTTACCAACTTGGCGGAAAAGTGAATTATGCTCATTAGGTGGTCACAAGAAACCACTCTTCGAATTTTGGGTGCTGACCCCCATAATAGTTGCCAATTGGCTAAAAAATGAGATTGGCAAAGTTTCATCTTAATTGGACAACGGTAACCCGTGCCGCAATGAGGTCGGATCATGTCCTGTCTTGGAAAATGCTGGATATCTTCAAATCTAAAAGTTTTAACAAAAAAGTGGCTCAAGTAAAACTTCAAGCCAACAAAATTTCCTAGAAAATGAGACAAGAATCAAGTTTCTAGGATGAGTGGTTTTCATTTTATGAATGAAAAACTGCAATTTTTTGCAGTTTTTCAAAAACTTCAACCTCATTGCGGCACGGGTTACCGTTGTCCAATTAAGATGAAACTTTGCCAATCTCATTTTTTAGCCAATTGGCAACTATTATGGGGGTCAGCACCGCAAAAATTCGAAGAGTGGTTTCTTGTGACCACCTAATGAGCATAATTCACTTTTCCGCCAAGTTGGTAAAAATTGCCTATCTTTGACGATCGATTGTGGCTAAACGAAGATTTTAACTTTTAAGTACGTTATTCGACGCGAAATTTTATGCTCTTTCATTTTGGTAAGAGTGAAATTTTCTGTAGGACGCATGGTTTTCGAGTTATAAGCGAAAATCTGAAAAAAGTCCAAAATTTTCGTGGTTTTTAGGCCCTCAAAAATTTAGCACCAGCCAGAAACCGTCGCAAACTCATATAACTCTTATTTGGGATGCCTAACGTCGATTAAAATTATTTCCAGCTTGTGCATATTTATTGGCCAGCGCGGCCTTTTTCTGGTCTAGTGGTATATATTTTAAGGTAAAATCTTTAAACTCTATAACAAAACTTAAGATTCCTCTAATTTATAAGTATCGGAAATGATCTTAACGGATTTCAGCAGAGCTCAAAACGTGTATTTCCGATTAAAATTGAATTCAAATTGTTAATATCAATTTAATCCTCTCTCTGAATAAAATAAATTATTATTATGGGTAAGGTTAAGCTATCGATGGGCCAACTTAAAGAAATATGAAAGATATTAATTTGCCGATGGTAATAGATTCAAATTTACTAGAAAATCATAAGATGGTGTCATCTATTAAATCCGATGGAATGGAATATTTTTAATTATATGTCAGAGGGGTTGTTTTTCACCCCCTCGGGAATCGAACCCGAGTGCCAGTAACAGCAATCCGGGCCATCTGGCTCACCTGCGGGATGCGAACCTCTCTGACATATGCAAACGCGTAAAATATCCAGGAGCCAGGTGGCCCGGATTGCTGTTACTGGCACTCGGGTTCGATTCCCGAGGGGTGAAAAACAACCCCTCTGACATATAATTAAAAATATTCCATTCCATCGGATTTAATAGATGACACCATCTTATGATTTTCTACCACTTAAAGAAAATCTGTAATAAAATCCTCGGATATTGTAATATATATTTTATTTTCAATGTAACTTTAACAGTATCCTTTGCATTTCACTATAGTAGACACATAAGTAATAAATATTCAAGGTTAATGAAATATTTGAAAAATAAAAACATGATGCATCGGCCCAATGAAGGGGGACTGGCTTCCTTCATTGGGCCAAGCAGTTTCCATGAATGGGCTATAGTGTAATAGCTGTTAAACATACCTAATACCTACAAATCTAAATAATCTTATGGACTGTAACATATTTGACCAAGGGCGGATCCAGGGGGTGGCGGGAGGGGCGACCCCCCCCCCCCCCCCCCCCATACAGGCCCGTGCCTGGCGGGAGTGCAACACGTGCGTCGCACGCAGAGGCCAAAAAACGGCGGCCAAATCGACAGGGAATTTATAACAATTTTTTTTATTTTTTTTTTTTATTTTAATGAACTTAAAATATGAGATATGAAATTTGTAAAAAAAAAAACATTTATTTTTTTAAAAAATTTTAAAATTGAAAATAAAGTTCTATGTGTGTGTGTGGGGGGGGGCGTCTCTGCCACCCCCCCCCCCCCCGCTTGGACAATTCGATCGCGACACACTTTCGAGATAAAAAGTAGATCTTATATACATCGGGCACCTTATATACATTCTCCCCCCCCCCCCATAAAAAATTCCTGGATCCGCCCTTGTATTTGACAGTAAGATTCATAGACCGAGAAACGCAAAGAGAGTGTCTTGATACTTCTTCTTCGAGTGCCATACCCGAAACGGGTGTCGGCTCCTCTCCACATATACCTGTGCTGAGTGTGTTTAGTTGTTTTACACAGATATACGGGACCTACTTTTTAACGCCGGTTCCGAACGGCTAATTTGGAGAGGTTACTAGGCAATTATACTCTTGGTAGGTTGCCATTACTTTCCAAGAGGAGGCGACTGCAAATATCTATCTGCCGAGACTCGGTCTCGAACCAGCGATCTTCGAGTCAGCGAGCCAGCACTCTACCCACTGACCCACAGTCGCCTCTTTGTACTACAAAGAAATAATAAAAAAAAATCATTTTAAAAAATCACATTTGGCTGATTACCAAGCCACTACTTAAATCTTGTACTTATGATTAGACAAAACAACACTTTGATAGTCCTACAATTTTACACTTCTGTAACACGGACTTTAGTGACAATTTTCACAATAGAACACTTTACCCCCTTCCTCCGCAGCTCATTCATGGAAACTCAAAGTGGCTCATTCAAGGCAACTAGCACAACATCGCTTCACAATACCCAGTCTCCGTCCAAAGCAAGTAACTTTATATTGTGACTACGACAAAATATTGTGAATTGATCATACTTTCAAATAATGCCTGCAGAAATTTAATCACTATTAACATATCACTCAAACGTTTCAATCATTGACCCTAATAAATTACAAGAAAAGAGTGAAAATCTTAACTTTTTTGACAGTTCCTTTGTGTCGACATGTAAAAACTCACAACTAATATGTCGAATCTTGGGGTACACGAAGTACACTTATTGGCTACTAGAATGAGCCTATTTTTCATATTCACAGAGAAATCTAGCCGGCCCATCGATAGTAACCATACCCTATATAGTAGTTTATCTTACCTTATTTAGTTCTTGTAGATCATACCCGGAAATAAAAGAAATTCCAGTGATAAAGAAGAATTCGGTAATCGGTTTACCAATAAAAAAAATAGATTCACCAAAATCCCATAAAAATTTAGTATTTGGTGCAAATTCATAGATGCCAATTAAAGCTGCATTCTCCTGAAATTCAAAAATTACTAGCATACGAAATTTCGTGATGGTGGAATGATTAGAAGTACGCTATAGTTTTTTGATGTCCTCTCTGTCAGCATGTCAGTCTGCCCATGACAAAATTAGTTATTTTCTCAGGTATATATTGCAGAATCTATTTATACCAGTGGCGTCCAGCCTTTTGGCTTACATGGGCCACATTTGAAGAAAAAAATTGTCTCGGGTCGGAGAGAAAACAATATACTAAATCTACCGATTTTGTTAATCAAAAAATCTAGTTAATAATTTACTATAATGATACCCACCAAGGCAAAGAAGCAAAAATGGTATAGCATAATAATCTTTGATTTCTATTTGTTCAGAATTTTTGTGTTAAATCATTAATCACATCAAGAAGTTTTAATTACTGAAATAATAAATACTCCCCGGCTTTATGTAGAATTTATTGAATAGTTACTTACGAGAGTAAAGTAAATAATAGGGCCGAAGGTCTTCAATATGGGATCCGGAATATGGCCCATAAAAGCGGAAGGAGCCAACGCGACCATCAGCTTGACTTTCGAATTGTATTCAGGTTTTAACGAACACATCACGTAGAACTGGGTGTTTCCCTGGTGGGTTAGAGAAAAATCAAAGCATTATTTGTCCTATTATTAAATTAGACAGAAATAAGAGAACATATCTTATAAATAAATTCGTATCGATGATTATTATTTTTAAATTCTAAATTAATAAAGATGTAGACATTGGTTTGTCAAAAAACAAATTTTCATTCACAGCTGATATACCGGGTGAGTTTTTTTTATCTTGAGACAGTCTTATAACTCAAAAACAGTGCATTATATGAAAAAAGTTTCAAATAAAAGTTTGTTTATATCGAGGGGGAAACTAAACTACGATATTGTTTGTCGACATAGAACAAAATTTCAAGGGTATTTCAATGTCATGTTCTGTTTTTTTATTAGAACCCTATATTTTTCTATACGTCTACTTCATCATCATCATCAGCCTGTCGATATCGACAATCCACTGCTGAATATAGGCCTCTTCCATCAAATGGAAGGGGTTGGCATTAAGTCACCACGCTTGCCAGACGGATTGGTGACTAGGAATCAGATTATAGCCGGTCAAATATCAATGCAGGGACTCGGACTCGAACCCGGGACTCCTGCTTAGAAGGCTAGTGTCTTTAAGCTCTCGGCTAATCCGATTCCCTTCGTCTACTTAATCTACAAAAAAAACTGAACAACTTTCATAAGAACTATTTTTGACGTGACAACGTCTTATAATTCGATGGAGCCGGCTGCACGCACGAAAAAACATGACTCATGCGGCGTTACCTCGCTCTGAGGCGTTCCATTTAAGGCTTGAAGTGCAAGCGAGAGCGCGGAACGAGCGACAAAGATTGAGGCGGGCTTTTTAAAAGCTACAGTTACAAAAATTTTAATGATGTTTCCAAATTTTAAATTTTAAATTTAAGATTTATGAACAATAATTTAATCACAGTTTATTCTTATAATAAATTATTCAAAATTATTACTTTTTTACAACAAATTACAATTAAATTTGCAAAAATAATTAAGTAACTAATTGAACAACAACTTTTATTCAGTTTACTTGCTGAAAGAAATAATGTCAATACAAAATTTATTATTATAAAATAATAAAATCAAAAATTAAATTTTAACAGTCGAGTAGAAATTTAAACAATAAATTTTATTCAAGTATTTTGTAAATTTAAAATGATTTTCTGAACGAAGAATTTTATGAAAAAAATCGGTTGTCTGTAAAGTCGGTTTACTGACGATAGTTGAACGTGACAACGTCATAAGAAAATACCATTCCATCAGTATTTTCTTATGACGTTGTCACGTTCAATATCGTCAGTAAACCGACTTTACAGGCAACCGATTTTTATACGACATCAAATAAACAAAATACATGAATCAATTAGATCTCAAAAAAAATCTTAATAATTATTTTTAACAATTATTTAACTTAATTATCAAATAATAATGATTAAATAATTAATTATTAAATAAATAATTATTAAATCGAAAAGTCACAACAATGAAAATAAGTGTTTATAATGATATTAAAACTTCATTATACTCAGATTTAAGAGATTATTTTCTACTTAATAGATCTATTTAAAATTCTTGAGTTTAAAAAAGTTTATTTCTCGTGTCAATCCAGTAGATAGTTATATTGTATTTCCATAATAAAAATGGAGCATTTTTTGTTGAAGACAGAATTGAAATGGTCTTAATTTATGCGGTGAATGTGGAAGAAGTGTTATGGGGCTGCCATTGAAATGGATGCCGAGCGTTTTCCTGATAGGAATACACCCTCAAGAGCTTCATTTTATCGTGTTGTAAATCTGTTAAAAAAAAACAGGAACTGTAAAGGCTACGAAGAAACTCAACAGGCCAAAATAACGAAATTGGAACTGGAATTCATCCAGAAGACTTGGGATAGCACTCTGGAATCTCACAGAACAGTGTCGAAAAATTATTAATATTAATTATTATTTAATAATTAAATATTTGATCATTATTTTTTGATAATAATTGTTAAAAATAATTATTAGAATTTTTTTTTTTGAGATCTAATTGAATTAATGTTGGGGGGGTCAGATAGGCTAGGCGGTAGCGTGACAGCGAGCTAACCAGGGGACCCGGGTTCGAATCCGACTCGAGGCATCCAGCTAAAATCTGACCCCCGGGGGTAGAGACAAATTTAAAAAAAAAAATATAACTAGTATCGTAATTAGGCTTATGGCTAGAAAGGCCGAAAAGCCAAAAAAAAAAAAAAAAAAAAAAAATTGATTTAATATTTGTTTTTATTTGATGTCGTATAAAAAAATAGTTCTTATGAAAGTTGTTCAGTTTTTTTTGTAGATTAAGAATATGTAAAGAAACATATAGGTTTCCATTTAAAAAACAGAACTTGACCTTGAAATACCCTTGAAAGCTTGTTCTAGGTCGACAAACAATAGCGTAGTTTAGTTTCCCCCTCGATATAAATAAACTTTTATTTGAAACTTTTTTTCATATAATGCACTGTTTTTGAGTTATAAGACTGTCTCAAGATAAAAAAAAACTCACCCGGTATATAGTCCATACACTTCTCATATTAATTAAAATTGCTTAACAAGCTCTAAAAATACAACTCAGTTAGCCTTGGAGGTGTGTTTGGGGCACTATATTATTGAATTATGGATAACATAAATAACTGTACTAATTAAAGTCCTCAAAATGTAGTCTGAATTTGAACTTGATTTATGAAGTTGGTGCGCCTGTATTTAGGCAACATATTGTAGAAGAATGAAAGCTGCGTATGAACTAGGCGAGTCCAGTCGATGGAATGCTCCAGAGCTTATGGAAACCGAGGGGTGAACCGCGACCTAATATCGTGTACACCTACTTCCACTTCCACTTTCATTTCCAAGTAGAAGACAATAGATGAAGGGGCATTATCTAATGAATTCCAAAATAATTCCACATAATTCCAAAGACGTGTACACCTAATTCCAATCGCGGTTCACCCCTCGGCTTATGCAATATAAGATCAGTATGTAATGAAAGGGCGATAAATTTTAATATAATAATATACCGGGTGAGTTTTTTATCTTGAGACAGTCTTATAACTCAAAAACAGTGCATTATATGGAAAAAAGTTTCAAATAAAAGTTTATTTATATCAAGGGGGAAACTAAACTACGCTATTGTTTGTCGACGCTAGAACAAGCTTTCAAGGGTATTTCAAGGTCAACTTCTGTTTTTTAAATGGAACCCTATATTTTTCGTTACGTCTACTTAATCTACAAAAAAAACTGAACAACTTTCATAAGAACTATTTTTTTATACGACATCAAATAAACAAAATACATGAATCAATTAGATCTCAAAAAAATCTTAATAATTATTTTTAACAATTATTTAACTTAATTATCAAATAATAATGATTAAATAAATAATTTAATAATTTAATAATTTTGCGACACTGTTCTGTGACATTCCAGAGTGTATCGCAAGTCTTCTGGATGAATTCCAGTTCCAATTTCCTTATTTTGGCCTGTTCCAGTTTCTTCGTAGCCTTTACATTTCCTGTTTTTTTTTTTAAACAGATTTACAACACGATAAAATGAAGCTTGTGAGGGTGTATTCCTATCAGGAAAACGCTCGGCATCCATTTCAATGGCAGCCCCATAACACTTCTTCCACATTCACCGCATAAATTAAGACCATTTCAATTCTGTCTTCAACAAAAAATGCTCCATTTTTATTATGGTAATACAATATAACTATCTACTGGATTGACACGAGAAATAAACTTTTTTAAACTCAAGAATTTTAAGTAGTTCTATTAAGTAGAAAATAATCTCTTAAATCTGTGTATAATGAAGTTTTAATATCATTATAAACACTTATTTTCATTGTTGTGACTTTTCGATTTAATAATTATTTATTTAATAATTAATTATTTAATCATTATTATTTGATAATTAAGTTAAATAATTGTTAAAAATAATTATTAAGATTTTTTTTGAGATCTAATTGATTCATGTATTTTGTTTATTTGATGTCGTATAAAAAAATAGTTCTTATGAAAGTTGTTCAGTTTTTCTTGTAGATTAACTAGATTACTTTCTTGGAAGTTTTTTCTCTTCAAACTGTTTCTAGAGAAAAGACCGTCCTACCTTTATGATGAATTTACCTTTAAAGGAAATATCATTTCCAGAAATTTAAGAGTTCGGGGGTCTGATCTACAGATCCCAATTCATAGCACTTCCTCTTATGGTAGGTCTTTTGTAGTATCATCCGCAAGGCTGTGGAATTCCATACCCAGTGATATCAGGGAATCCAGATCGGGGGGGGGGGGGGGGGGGGGGGGGGGCCGATTGGAGCATTCAAGAGTAAATTTTACAACCTTTTACTGACAAAGCAGAGGTCTGAGTGAGATTGTGTGGTGGTGGGTTGATTGGTGGATTGAAGGAGAGTATTTGTATTTTTTATATTGTTGTATGGTTTAATTTTGTTTTATTTTTTTATTATTGTTTTGTATTGTTTTGCTATATTTAATTCTATTTTTGTATTGTCTTTTTTGCTCCAGGAGGAGAACATCCTCAGAGCATTCAATAAATATTATTTGTTTATGTTTAAAATAAGAGACGTGCAACTTCAATTTTTTCTTTTTTGTTATCAATTCCCAGTAACGTTTCGGCCATTGGTTATGGCCATCTTCAAAATTTGTTGTCACCCATGCATTACTCCATAATAATTGTTAGAGACGTGACTCATAAAGCCCGACTCGATGTTTTGTATCTCCATTCTTCAATGATATTCTTGTCTTCAAGTTGGTGAGTATCCTGAGCTATTCTAGGATGATTTTGTATATATATTAAGGGAGAAAAAAAAACTCCCTTAATAAACAAAATTATCATAGAAGTGCTCAGGATACTCTAGCGAAGACAAGCGAAAGAACAATGGAGATACAAAATCGAGTCGGCATGAGTCACGTCTCTAACCGCAATGCGTCAAGGTGACCATCAAATCTCTGAAGATAGCCATAACCAATAACCTTAGTGGAGTGATAAATAAAAAAGATAAAATTGAAGCTGCCATCTCTTATTTTAAACATAAACAAATAAATTACTACAGCTATAAAAAAATTCCCTTAATAAATAAATATTATTATAATTATTTCTGATGGAGTTGATTGTTGCTAGGGAAATATGATTGTAGACCCGGGTGTTATATGTTATATGACTCAGAGATAATAGACGATTGAAAAGAATTTAATCTCCAGAATTCATAGGAATAAACGATGCTCCATAAAAATTCAGAAAGGGGTTGGTTTGCTCTTTACCGAGTATTCATGATTCTCAAGTTCTCCATGTTCAAACTGTTTTGCTTTCAAGTGTTTGGCGTTCTCTGATGTGGTCGGCCCATCTGGAGGGTCTCTGCTTTGGTTCTCTAATTGATATGACCGATGAGCTGTTTGTGAGGGGTTAAATTCGAATACAATATTCCATTCCTGAGATTATCCGCTTCTTGTTGCGTCTGACAACAAATCTGGCAATGCAACATGATATATACCTTTTTTTTAGTGATATTGATGAAAAAAATGTTAAATCTGATCAGTGGTCGAAGAAGAAAAATAAAGTTACAAAACAGAGGTTTAAAAAATATTTAATACGCTGAGGTGTTCTGATGTGGCCATCCACTTGACTTTACCATATAACCTGGCCCCTCACTTATATTTAATATTTAATAAATTTATTTATAATCATGTAAAGGAGGGGGTTAGTTTTTTTTAATTTTTAGACTCCTGGGGGCCCACTGATTATGTATTCAAAATTTGGTTGAGTTTGGTTTCAAGAGCCTATATTTTCATTTTATCCTTACCTGCCTCCGCCCCCCCCCCCCACCCCTCAATTTTGGGCGGTTTGTTAGTTTTTTTGCATTTTTAGATTCCTGTGGGCCCACTCATTATGTATTCAAAATTTGGTTAGAGATTGTGGTACAATGGCCTAGATTTTCATTTTTGACCCTCCGCCCCCCCTTCACAAACATTTAATCAAGAATTTGATTGAAATTTAATTAACGTAATCAAACACTACAATTTTTAGCAAATTCTAATAAAACCAAATTCATTCCCGAATAATTGAGAAAATAATTTCTAAATAGATTCGTTTCAAAATGACAAGCGCTTATTTAATAATTGCCTATACTTACATCAAAATGTTAATTATTTTACTTCAGATGGTCTATATTCTATTATGTCCCCAGGATACGATTTTATTAATATTTCTAAATTATTTATATACAGTCTGTCAATTTGAAAACTTCCCACACATGGAATGAAATATAATGAAATATAATGGAATATAATGAAATATAATGGAATCATAATCGAAATATAATGGAATATGATGAAATAAAATGGAATATAATGAAATATAATGAAATATAATGTAATATAATGAAATATAATGGAATATAATGGAATATATTGATAATATAATGAAATATAATGGAATATAATTGAATATAATGGAATATAATGAAATAAAATGGAATATAAATGAAATATAATGGAATATAATGAAATATAATGGAATATAATAATGAAATATAATGGAATATAATGGAATATAATGAAATATAATGGAATATAATGAAATATAATGAAATATAATGGAATATAATGGAATATAATGGAATATAATGAAATATAATGGAATATAATGAAATATAATGAAATATAATGTAATATAATGGAATATAATGGAATATAATGGAATATAATATGAAATATAATGAAATATAATGGAATATAATGGAATATAATGAAATATAATGGAATATAATGGAATATAATTGAATATAATGAAATATAATGGAATATAATGGAATATAATGGAATATAATGAAATATAATGGAATATAATGGAATATAATGTAATATAATGAATATAATGGAATATAATGGAATATAATGGAATATAATGGAATATAATGAAATATAATGGAATATAATGGAATATAATGGAATATAATGGAATATAATGGAATATAATGAAATATAATGGAATATAATGAAATATAATGGAATATAATGGAATATAATGAAATATAATGTAATATAATGAAATATAATGGAATATAATGGAATATAATGAAATATAATGGAATATAATGTAATATAATGGAATATAATGTAATATAATGGAATATAATGGAATATAATGAAATATAATGGAATATAATGGAATATAATGGAATATAATGGAATATAATGGAATATAATGAAATATAATGGAATATAATGGAATATAATGGAATATAGTGTAATAAAATGGAATATAATTGAATATAATTGAATATAATGAAATATAATGAAATATAATGTAATATAATGAAATATAATGGAATATAATGGAATATAATGGAATATAATGAAATATAATGAAATATAATTGAATATAATGAAGTATAATGGAATATAATGAAATATAATGGAATATAATTGAATATATTGGAATATAATGGAATATAATGGAATATAATTTAATATGATGTAATAAAATGGAATTTAATGGAATATAATGGAATATAATGGAATATAATGAAATATAAAGTAATATAATGGAATATAATGGAATACAATGGAATACAATGGAATATAATGAAATATAATCGAATATAATGTAATATAATGGAATATAAAGGAATATAATCGAATATAATGGAATATAATGAAATACGAGTATGATGGAATATAATTTAATAAGATGTAATTATATTGAATATAATAAATGTAGGGATATTCTTGGGTGACTTTGACCAGGTGAAGAAAGATTCAAGTACTTTAAATAATATTCCTTTATTTAAATGCTTTTAAAATAATGATAACAAATGCTTTATAAAAATTAATATAAAATGAGAAATGTTTCATGTATCTTGATAGATAATTTATGCGTAAAAGTAAACTGTTGAATTGAACTCAGAATAAACACTGCTGTGTGTTCAAATTTAAAATAACTATGATATTTAAATCTTTGAGCAAAATATTTAGCACGTTTACATATGTCATACACATATCATCAACATACTGATTAAGCATAAAGTCCCAATAAATCTTAATAACCTGATCAAAGATATTTATAAAAACAACTCCGCAAAGCTAAAAATAGAAGGAAGGCTGACAAAGAGCATCCCAGTAAACCACATCAAATTCGATCTTACCCTGTCAACAAAAAAAACTAAAACGCTTACTATATCCAAAGAGCCACTTCGATGCAAATTACAGCTATATGATAGGGTAATTGAACAGGTCATGTCATTTACGTACCTTGGTATTCAGATAACTTCTCATCAAGATCTAGAGACAGAAGTAAAAACACAATCTATTAAAGCCCTAAGGATTTCAGGTTGTCTTAATAACGCAATCTGGTCGAATAAGTTCCTAAGAACAGAAGCCAAGGTGCGAATATATAAGACTATGATAAGACCAATACTGACCTACGCAGCCGAAACAAGACCAGATACGGCCAAAACTAGGCAGATGTTGGAAACGGCCGAGATGAAGACCCTCAGAAGAATCCTTGATCTATCGCTGTTTGATAAACAAAGAAGTGAAGACATCAGGGAAAAATGTGGAATTCAAAAGATCGATGACTGGATCAAATGTAGAAGAGAAAATTGGTACACACACGTGGAAAGAATGAGCGAAGACCGAATTCTCAAGAAAATTTTAACGAATAAACCAGCAGGCAAGAGAAGCAGAGGTCGACCTAAAAAACGCTGGCAGGACGAGTTAGAATAAACAGACCATAGTTCTATTAAGAAGAAGAGCATGCCAAAGCGGTTCGCACACCTCATAGGGTAGCCAATTGGATCAGAATCTTATTATATTAAACGAGCAATGTTTATATATATATATATCCGGTCGGGTTCTCGAAAACGGCTCTAACGATTTGGATGAAATTCACGGGTTAGGAGGGTTTTGTGTTGGACATTCGATCTGTCACGGTCTCATCTTCGGCTAAGTTGTTTTTGATGGGTTTTTTGTTAATTGAAATAATTATTCACAGGTGGTTGTCTCGATAAAAATGTATATTTACATTTTTATTCAATTTCCTTTTAATAAATAATTGGTTTTTTTAATTTTATATCCCACAATAAGATCATTATAATTATTATTATTATATATTAAAAGTTTGAAAATTTAATTGATTGGGAGAGGATTGAGGAAACCAATCGACTTGATTGGGGAATAATGGAATTGAAATAATTATCGGAAAAGAGGTTTTTTTATCTAATTAGATTTTTCCTCTTATTAAAAACAAGGACTAAAGATGAATAAGGACACTCGATGGTGGAGAAGTAATCTCCGGAATCGAAGCAAAAAATACAATGTATACATTAATTAATGTAAAATAATTGGTTTAATAAAATTTATAAAAAAAAAAAAATTTAATTGATAATGGATTGAGATGGATGGGGAAGGATGGGAATAATGGAATTGGAATAATTATCGGAAAAGAGGTTTTTTTTATTTAATTAGTTTTTTCCTCTTATTAAAAACAAGGACTAAAAAGATGATCAAGGACAGTCGATGGTGGAGAAGTAATCTCCGGAGTCGAAGCTAAAATACAATGTATACATTAATTCATGTAAAATAATTGGTTTAATAAAATTAAAAAAAAATTAATTGATTAAAAATCGAATTTTAAATCCCACAAGCGTATTTTTTTGTATTAGAATTTGGCAATTTAATTGATGAACTCAAAAATTGTTATTTAATTAAAAAAATTGGTGAAGTGGTGGGGGTTCGGGGGAGGGGGGGATTTATATCTAGCTTTTAACTGAAGCAAAAATTTACGCTCGGTGGCCAGGTACTTGTTATTATTGGCACACGGGTTTCGATTCCCTAGAGTGTAAAAAAACAACCCTTCTGACATATAAAAATAATTAATTCTATCTCGGATCTAATAGACGACATCCTCTTATGAATTTCTTAGAAATGAACCACCCTACTGTATCGCTACTTTTTCATCATTGAATTAAATTTTTCTAATTTAGGTCATTTCCTACTTTATCTATATGTAGGAGCCGATTTTTTGTTTTAATTAGAAATGTAAATTGATTTTCGATGTTTATCGGTCCGTGTCTCGTGAAAGACTAATTAGCGAAAAATAGAAGCCACGCCCTTTTATAATTATCCAAGCGCAATCTAGGTAAAATTATTAACCAATCATCTTAATTGGCAATTAAATCAGGGGCTATAAAAGAAGCCAAGCCGTAATTAACAAATTCAGTTGATATTCAGCTCTCACTGTGTGAAGTGCTGTTTATACACTCTCCAAAAGTTCGCCTGACGACTTTGGAACGATTGAAGGGACAAAGCTGTCTCAGTACGAAATCCTGTAACCACGAAGAAGTAATAAACAACGGGCCTTGTGCCGTTTATTTTGAGGAAAGCATTTTTCACTGCCTTAGGGCAACTTCTTATTTTGAAAAAGCATTTTTCACTGCCTCCGGGCAAATTCTTATTTTGGTAAAAGCAAATTTCTTGGCTATACGCCACCAAGAGAGGTTTTCACCTCTGAAGAAAATCGCCGACACCGGAGCTCCACCGA
This sequence comes from Euborellia annulipes, assembly GCA_023213315.1. NCBI lineage: Eukaryota > Metazoa > Arthropoda > Insecta > Dermaptera > Anisolabididae > Euborellia > Euborellia annulipes. Next base: position 48,323 of record JAKCPI010015264.1, read on the forward strand.
TATCTTTCCATCTAGCCTTTCGAGTCAAAAACTCATCTTCATTCATCATCTAAATCATATCCCACATATATATATATTTTATGAATGAAGATAATTTAAATAATTCGCTCTCTTGAGAAGATTTTTCATTTCCTGTTTTATTGAATAAAAAAAAAAAAAAAAATTCCATAATTCAAATAGGATTCTTTAATTATTATTGAATGAGAAAAAAGAAAAAAGAAAACTTTATCATCATATTTTTTCTTTGCTCTTTCATATTTTATTTATACAGCAAATATCTTTTTTATTCTTTACTTTGTATTTTTTTTTTTTTTTTTTTTTTTTTTAACTTTAAGAATATCAATTTTTTTGATATTTTCCTAAATAAGGTAGACGTCTACCTTGGAAAGCTACTCCAAAGTAACGATGCTCTTATTTAAATAAACAACCCTCGCTTTTTCAAAGAAAAATAAAATGAAATATTAGTTTTCACTGTTGATAAACAAAATGAGCCGAGACTTCAATCTAATAGAGATGTGTTTACGGACTTTCCCTACCACCCCCTGTGCAGGGCTTATAAAGACCAGTTGATGGGGAAGGGTGAGATCCCCGAGGACAAGTAACTCGTCTTTCTTTCTTTTTTCTTATTTATAAAAGACGTGACTTTAATATCCAGACACTTTAAGAGCTTTCTTCTTCTAGAAAATGGCAGACATTCTTCCACCTTTGGACTGGCTGCCATTGTCCATTTTGATAATGTTACTTAGCGAAATTGTAATCTTTTTTCAGGAATTTTTAATATTATCCCCGCCGGGTGAGATTCTTGAAAAAAATAAGCTGACGTGTTCTGATGTGGCCATCCACTTGACTTTACCATACAACCTGGCCCCTCACTTATATTTAATATTTAATAAAATTATTTATAATCATGTAGGGGGGGGGGGTTAGTTTTTGCATTTTTAGACTTCTGGGGTCCCACTGATTATGTATACAAAATTTGGTTGAGTTTGGTAAATGGCCAAGATTTTCATTTTTTGACCCCTCCCCCCCCCCCATTTTGGGCGGTTAGTTTTTGCATTTTTAGACTTCTGGGGTCCCACTGATTATGTATACAAAATTTGGTTGAGTTTGGTAAATGGCCAAGATTTTCATTTTTTGACCCCCCCCCCCCCCCCCCATTTTGGGCGGTTAGTTTTTGCATTTTTAGACTTCTGGGGTCCCACTGATTATGTATACAAAATTTGGTTGAGTTTGGTAAATGGCCAAGATTTTCATTTTTTGACCCCCCCCCCCCATTTTGGGCGGTTAGTTTTTGCATTTTTAGACTTCTGGGGTCCCACTGATTATGTATACAAAATTTGGTTGAGTTTGGTAAATGGCCAAGATTTTCATTTTTTGACCCCCCCCCCATTTTGGGCGGTTAGTTTTTGCATTTTTAGACTTCTGGGGTCCCACTGATTATGTATACAAAATTTGGTTGAGTTTGGTAAATGGCCAAGATTTTCATTTTTTGACCCCCCCCCCATTTTGGGCGGTTAGTTTTTGCATTTTTAGACTTCTGGGGTCCCACTGATTATGTATACAAAATTTGGTTGAGTTTGGTAAATGGCCAAGATTTTCATTTTTTGACCCCCCCCCCCCCATTTTGGGCGGTTAGTTTTTGCATTTTTAGACTTCTGGGGTCCCACTGATTATGTATACAAAATTTGGTTGAGTTTGGTAAATGGCCAAGATTTTCATTTTTTGACCCTACACCCCCCCCCCATTTTGGGCGGTTAGTTTTTGCATTTTTAGACTTCTGGGGGTCCACTGATTATGTATACAAAATTTGGTTGAGTTTGCTCAAACGGCCTAGATTTTTAATTTTTAACCCCCCTCCACCCCCCTTAATTTTGGGTCGATATGCACCAAAATCTAATCAGCTCTTAATCTCAATGGACCAAAACTACGTGTGAAATTTGGTTTCGATATTCACACTAGTTTTTGAGCTAGCTCGTCCACAAAAATTTGGTAACGCACAGACTAACAACTAGACTAACAGACATTTTGACAAAACAATTATTATCTCGAAAAATATAATTTTTTCGATGTTCACTTATTAGAGCTTTTTTGTAGAGCGAAATGCCATGGTTTCGCTCAATTTTTTTAATCAAAATAGTTTCAGCCGTTTTTGAGATATTTCGAAAAAAAGAAGGAAAAAAACCACTTTTTTCATGCACGATTACAATACTTGACCATACCCTGTATGGTAAAGTAAAAATATCTTTTATCACTTAGTACAGTGGTGGCCAAAACTTTACAACAATTCGCCAAGTTGTTCACATATGAGTTCAAATGCCATTCTAATTTCAAGCACCATTTCCACCTTTCTAATGAAAGGAAATTTACTTATTGGGCTTTTTTCAAACCAGAGGGTTGCTAAATTAGTAAATATAGTTTCAGCTACTACTAAAGAATCAGCAATAAGGACTTTGGGAAATTTCATTATGAAATGCGCCTTGTATTACTACCACGTTTGGCTCATACGCCATAGGTTGTTGGGTCATTTCAAAAACCACATAAGTCAAGATTTTTTTCCAAACATGCTTTTTTGTCGCGAACACTTTCTTAAAGGTAAACCCATAATCTGAGTAAAAACCATGCACGTCAGTACATTCCTTCCTCTTCAAACAGTACCCCGAAGTCGTCGTGGTCATTGCTTAAACGACACAACTAAAGGAAGATAGATACTAGATACTAGATATCTAGAAATAATTAAAAATTATTTTATTTAAAAAACCGGAAGACTCTCTCATTTTTTATTTTTAACCTAAAATAAAAAAAAAAAAAAAAAAAGAAAGGGATACATTTTTTCTCATTGACTTAAAAACATTTATTTAACACAAATAAGCTGACGTGTTCTGATGTGGCTATCCACTTGACTTTACCATCCCTCCCTCACCTATATTTAATAAAATTATTTATAATCATTTAGGGAGGGGGTTAGGTTTTGCATTTTTAGACTCCTGGGGGCCCACTGTTATGTATATAAAATTTGGTTGACTTTGGTACAAGAGCCTAGATTTTCATTTTTTTGACCATACCCCCCCCCCCCCCCCCCCCCCCCCCAAAATTTTGTGGGGTTAGTTTTTGCATTTATAGACTTCTGGGGTCCCACTGATTATGTATACAAAATTTGGTTGAGTTTGGTAAATGGACAAGATTTTCATTTTTTGACCCCCTCCCCATCCATTTTGGGCGGTTAGTTATACTATATATAAGAGCCTAGATTAATTTGTAACAACGCTCAGAGAATGCTGCCGACAGGGAGCGCTGATGCCGTCGGTATATTTGCGGCAAATTTGAAATATAATTGTAATTGTAATTTGAAATGAAAGACTCCAATTGATTTTAAATTAAGAAACATTAAATATATTGATAATTATTCCTCCCCCCCCCCTCACCACTCAAAAATTAAATATTCAATTCGCTTTTCTTTGCGCACAGAAAAATAAATTAATCACATCTTATTTGATTTATATTTTATATATTATTTGTTTATTTTTTAATAATTTGCCACTTTTTTATAATTTTTTAAAAATCTAAATTTTGTTATTCTTATTTTTGGATTTTTACAAAATTGAACGACTTAAGACACGCATGCCCGAGTTTATCATGGCAATACTGGAGGGAGCAGCCTGTCATACAAACAACACCTGATCTCTTTTAAATATTTGGAGCCTTATATCCATTATCGAATTTTAAAAAAATGATATAACAATGACAAAAAATATCACAATGCTGTAGATTATAGAAAAAAAAATACTTCCAGATTCATATCTAGAGCCTCATTTCTGTAGCTGTGTCAGGACGAAAATGAGGCGAAACTTTTAAGAGACTATGTATTTTCGGGAGTTTACAGGTATACATTTGGAGTGTGGTGTTTTAAGAGGAATAAAATTTTTGGACCGAGACGCCGCCCGCCAGGGCACCAGCCCGGAGGGCCGAGCTTCAGGTGCCGGCTTAGCCTTCAGCTCGTGGTATAATATATTTATATAAATTGAACATTTTGAATGAATTAAATTAAATGAGTGGCTCCTATATTAATTACAAATGATGGCCAAATGGTGTCCACTGAGGTCAAAAGGAAGATTAAAATTAAAAATTATACTTGCATAATTTTCTGATTGAATGTTTTAGAACGGAACAATTAGCGATACCGATCTGAAAAGAATAATTCGAATATTGTCTCTTTGATTGGAAATTTTGGATATGTGTTACATTGTTAACTATCTTTTTGAATAACAAATACTCAATAGAATTATAATATGTTATCCGTGGCACAAAATTTGTTTTTCATCAAATGTGGCCCATGTAAGCCAAAAAGGTTGAACACCCCTGCTAGTGCGTGTGTTTTATCTAGTTAGGGCCGTTTTTCAACCTCATTGATTTCGATTATTGATCCATGGGAATTCAGCTACTCTATTGCGAAATAAAATCTTTTCAAAGGTTATATCTTCATGATTATGGGGATTTAACCGACTTCAAAAAAAGGAGGAGGTTCTCAATTCGACTGATTTTTTTTTTACTTTATCCAATGCGAAGCATGGGAGAAAGTATTGTAATCGCTCTCGCGGCAAGCGCGACTTCAAAGGGTCCTCAGGTAAAGACTACGGAACCCATGGACTCAATTAAGGTCACAAATTGTAGTATTCAATTAGGTTGAATTTTAGCACGTGACGGTTTTGCCAAAAATTACCTGGGATCTCGTCGAGAGGCCAAAAAGTGCCATTTTTTTTGGAAGTGCGTGGGGATGGATGGATGGATGTATGTTATCGTTTTTTTCGTCCACGATTTTTTCCACACCGTTGCACCGATTGAAATGAAATTGAAAACCTACCATTATTTTAACAAAATGAAGCGCTGATTAGTTTTTGGTACATATCGGTCCACAAACATTAGTACTTTATTTCAGTACTTTTTTAGTTTTTTCTAAATATCTTGAAAATGACTTAACCAATTTTGATGAAATTTAATATCCTAATTAAGTACCTTGGGGACCACAAAAAAGGTTAAATAAAGTTTTTAGTAAAATTATATTTTAAAGTACTTTACTCTAGAACATATTAATATTTCAAATGAATTTGGATAAAGTTTAGCAACGATCCGTTGCAGTTTATTTGTCTATGTTACCTCATATCTCCGCCAATTGTGAACCGATTTTGATGATTTTTTTTGCATTGGGTTCAGTCTAGTTTCCGATTGGTCCCGTTTTTTTTTCATTGGTATTGGACCTTTTTTTGTTATGTTTGTTCAGGCATAACTTCTTTGTTTATGAACCGATTTCGATGATTCTTTTTTTATTGGAAAGAGGGTACCTTAGGGGTGGTACCATATTAATTTGGTCAAGTTCTGATGATATGATCAATGACGAAATAACGTAAATCTCCAATTCTTATGAGCAAATAATCGAAATTATAATAAATAAAATCTTTTATAAAAAAACAATCTTAAAACATTCATTTAAAACCCGCAAACGTTTCGAGAGAATTTCTATATTTATGAATTGAATTTTATTATCATTTTCTGATTCATTCGCCCGACGCTTTCTCTTACGAGATGCATGCAAGGTATTATATTAAGTCACTATTAATAACATCACTAAAAAGAGAAAAATAAAAATAATTTTTATAAAAAAAAATAAAACCGACTTCAAAAAAATTAAATGCAACAAATAAAATAATAAGAACTCAAAAATAAAATAAAATGCACTAAAAGGTATAAAATAATTATCTAATTTAGTTACAACTAAACGACGAAATATTAACATGAAATCACTTTTTGAAGTCGGTGCTAAACAAACTATATAAGCGAGCGTACCCGCCAAACGTACTAAGTAAGATCCGTCGAGTTCGATTCATAAAATGTATATGTTTGGCACCGACTTCAAAAAGTGATTTCATGTTAATATTTCGTCGTTTAGTTGTAACTAAATTAGATAATTATTTTATACCTTTTAGTGCATTTTATTTTTATTTTTGAGTTTTGTGCCAAACAAACTATACCTATAAGCGAGCGTACCCCCAAACGTACTTAAGATCCGTCGAGTGCGATTCATAAAAGGTATATGTTTGGCACCGACTTCAAAAAGTATTTCATGTTACATATTTCGTCGTTTAGTTGTAACTAAATAAGATAATAATTATTTTATACCTTTTAGTGAGGGTATTTTATTTGTTGCATTTAATTTTTTTGAAGTCGGTTTTATTTTTTTTATAAAAATTATTTTTTAGATAGATAATCCCCCCTTCTTGAACTTTTCTATCGGTGAGATCTTGGAAGATTCTTTCGGGGTGGCAGCTGTGGCTCGATTGATTGGCTCTGCGGAGGAGCCAAGGGGGTGGAACCACCCCCACCCTGTTGCCATGGCGATGTTTGATCGTGCGGAATCATTCCCTTTTTCACCCCCTGGGGACGACAGTGACGTTGTCTTTTCAATTGTTTCCCTTCAGCTGTTTTCATTAAAGGGACATCGAGTCACTTTGGCATTTGCATTGCTTTTTCTTTTATTCTTAATTATTTTCGAAACATAAAATTTGAGTCTTTAATGAATTCCATTGAACGGGAGGGCCAGAATACACTTTATTTACATGAAGAATTCCTATAAATAAATAAATGTTTGTTAATATTCTTAAAGGAATAAAGTGGTGTAGTTCGAGACAATTTCAGAATTCCAATTAGAGAACGGCATTCCGGCACCATGACACCACTTGAATAGAGTCACTACAATATTGGAGTATTCATATATTTATTAAAATTAGTTATTTATTCATGTTTATATGTTTTTAATTATTTTTATTATCTTTTTTAATTCATTAATTATTGCCCCTGATTATTTAAAATTACTTATATTAAAAACAAAATTTGACTATTTATTGCCTCTGAATAATATTATAATTAGATTTTAATATCAAAATTTTCAATAGTTTTTCTAAAAATAACTTAAGCCTTTTGGGTACCGCGACATTTCAGCCCCCGACAAAATATCCCCCGACATAATATCTTCTGACAAAATATTCCCCAGTATAAGGGAGAATACAAAAGAGATTAAGTGAGAAGCTTATAATCATAGTTTTGAATAATATAAACAGACTTTCATATTTTGGCGGCTAATTAGCCGTTTGAAAGTGCTGCTGTCTGTCGTGTTTGATTAGGAAAAAATGGGAGCCCGAAACACACCCCGCCCGGACTAAACTTTCGGAGGTTCGGTTAATATATAATCAGTTCGGCTCGGTTGGGTTCGTATAGTTCCTTTTCGGGTCTAAAAGCCAGCCCGAAAAGGAGCTATACGAACCCAACCGAGCCGAACTGAATATATATTAACCGAACCGGAGTCGATTTGCATTACTCATAAGATTCACGAGGGGAAGGGTTATTTTGTCATGAGATATTTTGTCTGAAGGATATTTTGTCGGGGGATATTTTGTCGGGGGATATTTTGTCGGGGGATGTTTTGTCGGGGGATATTTTGTCGGGGGCTGAAATGTCGCGGAATCAGCCTTTTGAGCCTTAGGGATATAAATACAAATCGCCTGGGTCGAAGCTTAGACCTCTCACAGGCTTGAACAAGGTAATTACGAAAAGTTTTTCCACATAATTTCTTCTTAGTGGATTATTTGTAAATCCAAGTGATTTTGAATTTCATTATACTAACTGCTCCTGAATTAAATTAGACTTACATTAAAATCAAAATTTTATTTAGTTTTCCAAAGAAAAAAATTAAGTCTTTCGCGTCTCCAAGAGTATAAATTCAGACCCTCCTTGGTCGATCTCCATTCATCTTACAGGTACGAAATAGATAATTTCATTAAGTTTTTTTATATAATTTCTTCTTATTATGGTATGAATGTGTCATCTTGTTTCTTTGGAACGATTCTTAATTATAGGATAGGTACTTTAGTTAACTAATTATTGCCCCATGATTAATTGAAATTACATTAAAGTCAAAATTTTCAATAGTTTGTCCAAAAATAAATTTTTCCTTCACGTCCCAAGGATATAAATTCAGAAGGCTAGCTCGAATTCCAGTCATGTCACAGACACGAAAAATTAGATGAGTTTTTTGAAATTTTCTGTTTATTTGCTTGGAACCCTATTCTATTCTTAAATTAATTTTAGTATATATAAAATATGCCCCTGAAGAATTATTATAACATTATATTCAAAATTTTAAATAGTTTTACCAAATATGAGTTAAGGTAGTTGTTTCGCGACAATACTAGCAAAAAGTTAATGCTAGAGTATATAGAACAGACAATAAGGATTCATAATTCATAAGCCCAAAACTTTTTGCTGTTTATGTACCGATTCTAGCCAATCCCGTGCTCGTTTGACAAATCTGGCACCATTGTAAGAGATTGAATATTTTTATATTAAAATGACAGATAAAATACATTTTAAATTTCTATAAAAATCGTTTTGTTATTTTTTAACAAATGTAATCAACGCCTACGTTACACCTTATGAAAATTATAATTTTGAAAAAATCTAGCGCATGCGCGCTTTATACATCTTTCGCTGGTTAAATAAATGCGCTGTTGCCAAATTGTTTTTAGTGTAAATTTTTTTTATACATTTTTCATTATTTATTCATTATTATCTCAGAAACTGTGTTGTAACTATGAATCAAAATTGTCTTAAAATATGTATTGGTTATTGTTTAATGTTGGTTTAGTTTTTTATAAAAATGGTAAGAAGGGTTTCTTAATTATAATTAAATATGTATGTAAATTTTCCGATATCCCGTATAGTGCAATGTATAAGAGTCTGAAAAACTCTATTTTTGAAATTTAATATCTCCGGAACTATATTGTTCATAAATTTCGTTTTGCCACCAATCGATGCAGAAGTATTTAAATAATAATCTGTCTAAATTTCAAAAAAATCCTAAGAAAACCCATTTGGCGGAACAACTACCTTAAGCCTTGGGTCTCAGGGATATAAATTCACAGCACCAAAATCGAACCATAGGCAACTCCCAGCCCTAAAATGGATAATTATTTATGTAAATTGTTTTTTAGAATTTCTTCTTATTAGGTCATTCAATAAGTCCGTAGGATGACACATGGATGGCGTTACTAGAATTTTACCAAATGATTTTTATTTAGTAGTAACCGTCAAACGATACGTGTATAAATTTGACAGCAATCTGTCTATTGATTCGTGAGTTATAACATTTTGTGTGAAGCAACTTTTATTATTGTAAAAAAGTGAATTTCGAGTTTTAATAAAGCATTGATTTTTGATGAAAAAAATACAGTGGAAACCAAACAATGGCTTGATAAACATTATCCGAACTCTGCTCCATCGAGACAAATGGTAGAAAACGTTTTCATTCATTAAGCACGTAAGAGTGTAAAAGTCTATTCTGTGACCTATTGAAGAAGGTTACTTTACCAGGAACCGAAACGATAAAAAAGAAAGACAATAGATTAATTTAATTTAAAAGTGATAAGTAAAAATAGTATGACGTACTATTCTAAGCCGATTAAGATTATCTCGGAAGATAAGCTAAGAATAGCTTGGACTAATTGCTCTCGAGGGGTATATAAGGGGGAGAGAGATAGGGAGAGTAAGGAGGGGTAAATGAGGGGGGTAGATAGGGACAGTGGTGTGGGATATGTAGGGGGGGAGATAGTGAAAGGTATATAAGGGGGAGAGAGATGGTGATAGGGACAGTGTGTGTCAGGCAGTGGTGAGTGAAACATCGACTGGGAATATTACAATATGGCCTCTCCACCTTCATCCACCCTCTCAGCTGACTCCACCCCTCACTAATAAACAACCCTTCATCCCTTATATTATTTTTAATAATTGGGTAACGGGTAGGTGTGTACTTCTTTGTTCTTATAAAAAGTACAGACCTACTTCAGGGCTTGGCCTCCCTGCCCACGTGAACTCATGATTGTTTTAATAAGAGAATCATGTCCTATCCCTAATCCTAACCAACTTCAATCCCTGTTTTCACAAATCCTTATTCCTTCGAAATCGAAATTTTTCGCGTTCGAATTTTTCTAAAAACATCAACTAAAATAGATAATATATTAATATAATTTTATTGAGAAAATTTTTACCTTAAGACTAAAAAGTAAAATAATAAATTATATTTAAAAAAAAAAACTAAAAAACATTCTTCTAAAAAGTACAAAATAATGTAATACATAATCAAAAAGCGCGGGACACTTTGTAGAAATTAATTAAAAGTTTCTGCGCCCCCACACTTTTTGATTAAGTATTACATTATTTTGTACTTTTTAGAAGCGTGTTTTTTAGTTTTTTTTAAATATATTATTAAAAAAAATCATTTCTGGCTTTGCCTCTTTTATTATTTTATATTCAATTTTTGATCAAACTTAGAAGACTTTGACTCTATCTGAAAACTGAAATACCCATATCTATATCTTAATTGACACAAAATCAAGAGTTTCATCTGCATTTTATTAAAACAATTGTTTATTATTTTTTCAGATTCATTTACTCTCAATTATGGCTGGCTCCTGTGAAAACTGGTTCTCTCTCTTAAATGCATTTGGTTTCTATTTTAAATTCATCTCTATCATTCAAAAAGTGTGTTCAAACTGAAGACAAAAGGATACTCCGATCACTTACCATCTTTATGCAAAGGTACCAAGTATATCTCTATATTTATTATTAAAAAAAAATCATTTCTGGCTTTGCTCCTTATATTATTTTTTGATCAAACTTATATATAAGTAAGTAGGTTATAATCATTCCCGGATCTAGAGGGGGGTGCAAAGGGTACACGTCCCCGGCGGCACAATTTGGGAAGCGGAAATTTTTTTTAATGTAATTTTTAAATATAATGTTGTTTTCCAACCAATACTTTGGTAAAACTTAGGGAACGCCTTGTTGGTTGATAGTGAAACATTTTTTAAAAATTGAGTTTTATCTGCATTTTATTAAAACAATTGTTTATTATTTTTTCAGATTCATTAATACTCTCAATGATGGCTGGCTCCTGTGAAAACTGGTTCTCTCTCTTAAATGCATTTGGTTTCTATTTTAAATTCATCTCTTCCATTCAAAAAGTGTGTTCAAACTGAAGACAAAGGATACTCCGATCACATACCATCATTAAGCAAAGGTACCAAGTATATCATATATCTATGTTTATTATTAAAAAAATCATTTCTGGCTTTGCTCCTTATATTATTTTTTTTGATCAAACTTATATATAAGTATTATTGACTTTTTCAGAGCTTCAAATAGTTGATTCACATATTCGTCATAATTAGAGATCGGATTCCTATACAATCGCATATTTTGTTTTTATATATATATATGTATATGTTTATGTGCATCAAGCAGAGGACAACCTCTTTGTTTCTCTTTATGAGTTTTTAAATAGTTTTCCCCAAGTATAACATATTTCTTTCGTCTGTCATGAGTATAAATTGAATGCTTCTGGATTGATCCTCACTAAATTCAAATGCGCGTAACTGATAATATTGAGTTTTTATATAAATTCTTCTTATTAGTTCATGAATGTGTCATTTTGTTTCATTGGAAAGCCTAACGATTCTGAATTATATTTTAGTTAACTAATTATTACCCCTGATTAATTGAAATTAGATTAAGGTCAACATATTTAGTAGTTTTTCCGAAAATAAATTTTTCCTTTCGAGCTCCATGGATATAAATTCAGAACACCTAGCTTGAACCCCAGTCATGTCACAGACACGAAGAGTTTGATGAGTTTTTTGAAATTTTATCGTTTATTTGTTTGGACCCTTTTCGATTTTTAAATTAATTTTAGTAATACTTTATAAATATCTCCCTGAATAATTAATAATAACAATTATTTAATCAAAATTTCAAATACAATGGTTTGAACCAAATATATGTTAAGAACTTTCGGGTGCTCCAGAATAAGTATAATTAAATTGCCAAGTCAAAACCCTAGTCAACTCCCTACAGATTATTTAAAGTTACTAATTATATTGGATGATTTTGAAAAAGTTTTCTACAAAAAAAAACTTAAACCTTTCCGGCCTCAGGGATATAAATAAATTCAGAGCACCTCTGCTCTCGAAGGGTATATAAGGGGAGAGAGAGATAGAGACAATAAAGGGGTATTTGAGGGGTACGGAGGGGTATGTAAGGGGGAGGGGGTAGTGGTGGGGGTATAAGGGGGAGATAGGGACAGTAAGGTATATAAGGAGGGAAGCGATAGTGAGATTGGGCAGTGGCGGATGAAACATCGATTGTGAATATTACAATATGGCCTCTACACCTCTCAGCTGACTTCATCCCTAACTAATAAACAACCTTTTACCCTCTAAACAACCCTTCATCCCTTATATTAATTATATGCATAGGATTAGAAAAAATAATGTCCTATCCTTTAACAAACTTAATATTCTTAAGCCTTCGGGTCTCCAAGGGCATAAATTCACAACAGTTGGGACGATTAGGAATGATCTGATCGAGTTTTTTTGTTTTTTTTGTTTTTATTAGATTTCTTTTTATTAGTGCAAGAATGTATTTATATGATTGTTTGCAACCCAAGGTGTTTTTAATTTCATTTCATTAACTTAATTATTGTCATTGAATGATTAGCTTGAGATTAAAATCAAAATTGTATATAATTTTCCTAAGATTAAATTATCCTTTTCAGGTTTCAAGGGTATAAATCCAGAATACTTGCTTCGATTCCTAGTCATCTAAACGGGTCGAAATTGATAACTTAGGTGAGTTTTTGATTACATTTCTTCTTTTATTAAGGGATGAATCTATGTTTGTTTGTTTGTAGCTAAAATTATTTTTTAATTTAATCATACTAATTTAATATCTCCATTGAATAATTAGAATTAGATTTAAATCAAAATTTTAAATAGTTTTCCCCAAGAATAACATAATCCTTTCGTCTGTCAAGAGTATAAATTGAATGCTCCTGGATTGATCCCCAATCAATTCAAATGCTCGTAATTGATAATATCGACAATTTTTTAAATAACGATTTTTAATTAATTTTGCTAGAATGTATCAATTAGGTGATTTAGCACCCCATATGAGTTTTAATTTCAATTTAATAGCTTAATAATCTCCCTTTAGAATGACGTTAAATTCGAAATTTTATTTAAAGTTTTTCCAAGAATAATCAAGGGTATAAATCCTGAGAAATCGGTCAATCAAGTAATCTAAAAGGCCCAAAATTGATAACATTTCTTGACTTTATTGATTAATTTCTTCTTATTATTGGAAGAATGTATCTGTTTGTTCAATTGTCAACCCAAGTGATTTTTAACTTCATCAACATGATGAATTAAAGTAAGTAAATTTTTTGAAAAATTTTTTAGAATCTTTTTAGACTTTAATTATTAAAATATCTACCCCTTGAATAATTCAAATTACATTTTCCTCAAAATTTTTAATACTTTTCCCTTAAATATTTAACCCTATCGGACCACAGGGTATATAAGCGAATGAGCCATGGGTGTTCAATCAAAAATTCGGACTTGAATTTTATAAAGTGCTCGTATTTTTTGATAAATTTTCACCTGACTAGTGATTGAATGTCTCTTTTGGTTTGTTTGACACCCCAATAGAATCTTGATTAGACTTTAATTATTAAAATATCTACCCTTGAATAATTCAAATTACATTTTCCTCAAAATTTTTAATACTTTTCCCCTTGAAATATTTAACCCTATCGGACCACAGGGTATATAAGCGAATGAGCCATGGGTGTTCAATCAAAAATTCAGACTTGAATTTTATAAAGTGCTCGTATTTTTTGATAAATTTTCACCTTACTAGTGATTGAATGTCTCTTTTGGTTTGTTTGACACCCCAATAGAATCTTGATTAGACTTTAATTATTAAAATATCTACCCTTGAATAATTCAAATTACATTTTCCTCAAAATTTTTAATACTTTTCCCTTGAAATATTTAACCCTATCGGACCACAGGGTATATAAGCGAATGAGCCATGGGTGTTCAATCAAAAATTCAGACTTGAATTTTATAAAGTGCTCGTATTTTTTGATAAATTTTCACCTTACTAGTGATTGAATGTCTCTTTTGGTTTGTTTGACACCCCAATAGAATCTTAATTAGACTTTAATTATTAAAATATCTACCCTTGAATAATTCAAATTACATTTTCCTCAAAATTTTTAATACTTTTCCCTTGAAATATTTAACCCTATCGGACCACAGGGTATATAAGCGAATGAGCCATGGGTGTTCAATCAAAAATTCAGACTTGAATTTTATAAAGTGCTCGTATTTTTTGATAAATTTTCACCTTACTAGTGATTGAATGTCTCTTTTGGTTTGTTTGACACCCCAATAGAATCTTTATTAGACTTTAATTATTAAAATATCTACCCTTGAATAATTCAAATTACATTTTCCTCAAAATTTTTAATACTTTTCCCTTGAAATATTTAACCCTATCGGACCACAGGGTATATAAGCGAATGAGCCATGGGTGTTCAATCAAAAATTCAGACTTGAATTTTATAAAGTGCTCGTATTTTTTGATAAATTTGCACCTTACTAGTGATTGAATGTCTCTTTTGGTTTGTTTGACACCCCAATAGAATCTTAATTAGACTTTAATTATTAAAATATCTACCCTTGAATAATTCAAATTACATTTTCCTCAAAATTTTTAATACTTTTCCCTTGAAATATTTAACCCTATCGGACCACAGGGTATATAAGCGAATGAGCCATGGGTGTTCAATCAAAAATTCAGACTTGAATTTTATAAAGTGCTCGTATTTTTTGATAAATTTTCACCTTACTAGTGATTGAATGTCTCTTTTGGTTTGTTTGACACCCCAATAGAATCTTGATTAGACTTTAATTATTAAAATATCTACCCTTGAATAATTCAAATTACATTTTCCTCAAAATTTTTAATACTTTTCCCTTGAAATATTTAACCCTATCGGACCACAGGGTATATAAGCGAATGAGCCATGGGTGTTCAATCAAAAATTCAGACTTGAATTTTATAAAGTGCTCGTATTTTTTGATAAATTTTCACCTTACTAGTGATTGAATGTCTCTTTTGGTTTGTTTGACACCCCAATAGAATCTTGATTAGACTTTAATTATTAAAATATCTACCCTTGAATAATTCAAATTACATTTTCCTCAAAATTTTTAATACTTTTCCCTTGAAATATTTAACCCTATCGGACCACAGGGTATATAAGCGAATGAGCCATGGGTGTTCAATCAAAAATTCAGACTTGAATTTTATAAAGTGCTCGTATTTTTTGATAAATTTTCACCTGACTAGTGATTGAATGTCTCTTTTGGTTTGTTTGACACCCCAATAGAATCTTGA
The DNA here is from genome assembly GCA_023213315.1 of Euborellia annulipes. NCBI lineage: Eukaryota > Metazoa > Arthropoda > Insecta > Dermaptera > Anisolabididae > Euborellia > Euborellia annulipes. The sequence goes on from JAKCPI010015264.1 coordinate 63,668, forward strand.
TTAGACTTTAATTATTAAAATATCTACCCTTGAATAATTCAAATTACATTTTCCTCAAAATTTTTAATACTTTTCCCTTGAAATATTTAACCCTATCGGACCACAGGGTATATAAGCGAATGAGCCATGGGTGTTCAATCAAAAATTCAGACTTGAATTTTATAAAGTGCTCGTATTTTTTGATAAATTTTCACCTTACTAGTGATTGAATGTGTCTTTTGGTTTGTTTGACACCCCAATAGAATCTTGATTAGACTTTAATTATTAAAATATCTACCCTTGAATAATTCAAATTACATTTTCCTCAAAATTTTTAATACTTTTCCCTTGAAATATTTAACCCTATCGGACCACAGGGTATATAAGCGAATGAGCCATGGGTGTTCAATCAAAAATTCAGACTTGAATTTTATAAAGTGCTCGTATTTTTTGATAAATTTTCACCTGACTAGTGATTGAATGTCTCTTTTGGTTTGTTTGACACCCCAATAGAATCTTGATTAGACTTTAATTATTAAAATATCTACCCTTGAATAATTCAAATTACATTTTCCTCAAAATTTTTAATACTTTTCCCTTGAAATATTTAACCCTATCGGACCACAGGGTATATAAGCGAATGAGCCATGGGTGTTCAATCAAAAATTCAGACTTGAATTTTATAAAGTGCTCGTATTTTTTGATAAATTTTCACCTGACTAGTGATTGAATGTGTCTTTTGGTTTGTTTGACACCCCAATAGAATCTTGATTAGACTTTAATTATTAAAATATCTACCCTTGAATAATTCAAATTACATTTTCCTCAAAATTTTTAATACTTTTCCCCTTAAATATTTAACCCTATCGGACCACAGGGTATATAAGCGAATGAGCCATGGGTGTTCAATCAAAAATTCAGACTTGAATTTTATAAAGTGCTCGTATTTTTTGATAAATTTTCACCTGATTAGTGATTGAATGTGTCTATTGGTTTGTTTGACACCCCAATAGAATCTTGAATTAGACTTTAATTATTAAAATATCTACCCTTGAATAATTCAAATTACATTTTCCTCAAAATTTTTAATACTTTTCCCCTTAAATATTTAACCCTATCGGACCACAGGGTATATAAGCGAATGAGCCATGGGTGTTCAATCAAAAATTCAGACTTGAATTTTATAAAGTGCTCGTATTTTTTGATAAATTTTCACCTGATTAGTGATTGAATGTGTCTATTGGTTTGTTTGACACCCCAATAGAATCTTGATTAGACTTTAATTATTAAAATATCTACCCTTGAATAATTCAAATTACATTTTCCTCAAAATTTTTAATACTTTTCCCCTTAAATATTTAACCCTATCGGACCACAGGGTATATAAGCGAATGAGCCATGGGTGTTCAATCAAAAATTCAGACTTGAATTTTATAAAGTGCTCGTATTTTTTGATAAATTTTCACCTGATTAGTGATTGAATGTGTCTATTGGTTTGTTTGACACCCCAATAGAATCTTGATTAGACTTTAATTATTAAAATATCTACCCTTGAATAATTCAAATTACATTTTCCTCAAAATTTTTAATACTTTTCCCCTTAAATATTTAACCCTATCGGACCACAGGGTATATAAGCGAATGAGCCATGGGTGTTCAATCAAAAATTCAGACTTGAATTTTATAAAGTGCTCGTATTTTTTGATAAATTTTCACCTGATTAGTGATTGAATGTGTCTATTGGTTTGTTTGACACCCCAATAGAATCTTGATTAGACTTTAATTATTAAAATATCTACCCTTGAATAATTCAAATTACATTTTCCTCAAAATTTTTAATACTTTTCCCCTTAAATATTTAACCCTATCGGACCACAGGGTATATAAGCGAATGAGCCATGGGTGTTCAATCAAAAATTCAGACTTGAATTTTATAAAGTGCTCGTATTTTTTGATAAATTTTCACCTGACTTAGTGATTGAATGTGTCTATTGGTTTGTTTGACACCCCAATAGAATCTTGATTAGACTTTAATTATTAAAATATCTACCCTTGAATAATTCAAATTACATTTTCCTCAAAATTTTTAATACTTTTCCCCTTAAATATTTAACCCTATCGGACCACAGGGTATATAAGCGAATGAGCCATGGGTGTTCAATCAAAAATTCAGACTTGAATTTTATAAAGTGCTCGTATTTTTTGATAAATTTTCACCTGACTTAGTGATTGAATGTGTCTATTGGTTTGTTTGACACCCCAATAGAATCTTGATTAGACTTTAATTATTAAAATATCTACCCTTGAATAATTCAAATTACATTTTCCTCAAAATTTTTAATACTTTTCCCCTTAAATATTTAACCCTATCGGACCACAGGGTATATAAGCGAATGAGCCATGGGTGTTCAATCAAAAATTCAGACTTGAATTTTATAAAGTGCTCGTATTTTTTGATAAATTTTCACCTGACTTAGTGATTGAATGTGTCTATTGGTTTGTTTGACACCCCAATAGAATCTTGATTAGACTTTAATTATTAAAATATCTACCCTTGAATAATTCAAATTACATTTTCCTCAAAATTTTTAATACTTTTCCCCTTAAATATTTAACCCTATCGGACCACAGGGTATATAAGCGAATGAGCCATGGGTGTTCAATCAAAAATTCAGACTTGAATTTTATAAAGTGCTCGTATTTTTTGATAAATTTTCACCTGACTTAGTGATTGAATGTGTCTATTGGTTTGTTTGACACCCCAATAGAATCTTGATTAGACTTTAATTATTAAAATATCTACCCTTGAATAATTCAAATTACATTTTCCTCAAAATTTTTAATACTTTTCCCCTTAAATATTTAACCCTATCGGACCACAGGGTATATAAGCGAATGAGCCATGGGTGTTCAATCAAAAATTCAGACTTGAATTTTATAAAGTGCTCGTATTTTTTGATAAATTTTCACCTGACTTAGTGATTGAATGTGTCTATTGGTTTGTTTGACACCCCAATAGAATCTTGATTAGACTTTAATTATTAAAATATCTACCCTTGAATAATTCAAATTACATTTTCCTCAAAATTTTTAATACTTTTCCCCTTAAATATTTAACCCTATCGGACCACAGGGTATATAAGCGAATGAGCCATGGGTGTTCAATCAAAAATTCAGACTTGAATTTTATAAAGTGCTCGTATTTTTTGATAAATTTTCACCTGACTAGTGATTGAATGTGTCTTTTGGTTTGTTTGACACCCCAATAGAATCTTGATTAGACTTTAATTATTAAAATATCTACCCTTGAATAATTCAAATTACATTTTCCTCAAAATTTTTAATACTTTTCCCCTTAAATATTTAACCCTATCGGACCACAGGGTATATAAGCGAATGAGCCATGGGTGTTCAATCAAAAATTCAGACTTGAATTTTATAAAGTGCTCGTATTTTTTGATAAATTTTCACCTGACTAGTGATTGAATGTGTCTTTTGGTTTGTTTGACACCCCAATAGAATCTTTATTAGACTTTAATTATTAAAATATCTACCCTTGAATAATTCAAATTACATTTTCCTCAAAATTTTTAATACTTTTCCCCTTAAATATTTAACCCTATCGGACCACAGGGTATATAAGCGAATGAGCCATGGGTGTTCAATCAAAAATTCAGACTTGAATTTTATAAAGTGCTCGTATTTTTTGATAAATTTTCACCTGATTAGTGATTGAATGTGTCTTTTGGTTTGTTTGACACCCCAATAGAATCTTGATTAGACTTTAATTATTAAAATATCTACCCTTGAATAATTCAAATTACATTTTCCTCAAAATTTTTAATACTTTTCCCCTTAAATATTTAACCCTATCGGACCACAGGGTATATAAGCGAATGAGCCATGGGTGTTCAATCAAAAATTCAGACTTGAATTTTATAAAGTGCTCGTATTTTTTGATAAATTTTCACCTGACTAGTGATTGAATGTGTCTTTTGGTTTGTTTGACACCCCAATAGAATCTTGATTAGACTTTAATTATTAAAATATCTACCCTTGAATAATTCAAATTACATTTTCCTCAAAATTTTTAATACTTTTCCCCTTAAATATTTAACCCTATCTGACCACAGGGTATATAAGCGAATGAGCCATGGGTGTTCAATCAAAAATTCCGACTTGAATTTTATAAAGTGCTCGTATTTTTTGATAAATTTTCACCTGACTAGTGATTGAATGTGTCTTTTGGTTTGTTTGACACCCCAATAGAATCTTAGATTAGACTTTAATTATTAAAATATCTACCCTTGAATAATTCAAATTACATTTTCCTCAAAATTTTTAATACTTTTCCCCTTAAATATTTAACCCTATCGGACCACAGGGTATATAAGCGAATGAGCCATGGGTGTTCAATCAAAAATTCAGACTTGAATTTTATAAAGTGCTCGTATTTTTTGATAAATTTTCACCTGACTAGTGATTGAATGTGTCTTTTGGTTTGTTTAACACCCCAATAGAATCTTAATTAGACTTTAATTATTAAAATATCCACCCTTGAATAATTCAAATTACATTTTCCTCAAAATTTTTAATACTTTTCCCCTTAAATATTTAACCCTATCTGACCACAGGGTATATAAGCGAATGAGCCCTGGGTGTTCAATCAAAAATTCAGACTTGAATTTTATAAAGTGCTCGTATTTTTTGATAAATTTTCACCTGACTAGTGATTGAATGTCTCTTTTGGTTTGTTTGACACCCCAATAGAATCTTACATTAGACTTTAATTATTAAAATATCTACCCTTGAATAATTCAAATTACATTTTCCTCAAAATTTTTAATACTTTTCCCCTTAAATATTTAACCCTATCTGACCACAGGGTATATAAGCGAATGAGCCCTGGGTGTTCAATCAAAAATTCCGACTTGAATTTTAAAAAGTGCTGGTATTTTTTGATAATTTTTCACCTGACTAGTGATTGAATGTATCTTTTGGTTTGTTTAACACCCCAATAGAATGTTAATTAGACTTTAATTATTAAAATATCCACCCTTGAATAATTCAAATTACATTTTCCTCAAAATTTTTAATACTTTTCCCCTTAAATATTTAACCCTATCTGACCACAGGGTATATAAGCGAATGAGCCCTGGGTGTTCAATCAAAAATTCAGACTTGAATTTTATAAAGTGCTCGTATTTTTTGATAAATTTTCACCTGACTAGTGATTGAATGTCTCTTTTGGTTTGTTTGACACCCCAATAGAATCTTACATTAGACTTTAATTATTAAAATATCTACCCTTGAATAATTCAAATTACATTTTCCTCAAAATTTTTAATACTTTTCCCCTTAAATATTTAACCCTATCTGACCACAGGGTATATAAGCGAATGAGCCCTGGGTGTTCAATCAAAAATTCAGACTTGAATTTTATAAAGTGCTCGTATTTTTTGATAAATTTTCACCTGACTAGTGATTGAATGTGTCTTTTGGTTTGTTTGACACCCCAATAGAATCTTGATTAGACTTTAATTATTAAAATATCTACCCTTGAATAATTCAAATTACATTTTCCTCAAAATTTTTAATACTTTTCCCCTTAAATATTTAACCCTATCTGACCACAGGGTATATAAGCGAATGAGCCCTGGGTGTTCAATCAAAAATTCAGACTTGAATTTTATAAAGTGCTCGTATTTTTTGATAAATTTTCACCTGACTAGTGATTGAATGTCTCTTTTGGTTTGTTTGACACCCCAATAGAATCTTGATTAGACTTTAATTATTAAAATATCTACCCTTGAATAATTCAAATTACATTTTCCTCAAAATTTTTAATACTTTTCCCCTTAAATATTTAACCCTATCTGACCACAGGGTATATAAGCGAATGAGCCCTGGGTGTTCAATCAAAAATTCCGACTTGAATTTTATAAAGTGCTGGTATTTTTTGATAAATTTTCACCTGACTAGTGATTGAATGTGTCTTTTGGTTTGTTTGACACCCCAATAGAATCTTACTTAGACTTTAATTATTAAAATATCCTACCCTTGAATAATTCAAATTACATTTTCCTCAAAATTTTTAATACTTTTCCCCTTAAATATTTAACCCTATCTGACCACAGGGTATATAAGCGAATGAGCCCTGGGTGTTCAATCAAAAATTCAGACTTGAATTTTATAAAGTGCTCGTATTTTTTGATAAATTTTCACCTGATTAGTGATTGAATGTCTCTTTTGGTTTGTTTGACACCCCAATAGAATCTTCATTAGACTTTAATTATTAAAATATCTACCCTTGAATAATTCAAATTAAATTTTCCTCAAAATTTTTAATACTTTTCCCCTTAAATATTTAACCCTATCTGACCACAGGGTATATAAGCGAATGAGCCCTGGGTGTTCAATCAAAAATTCCGACTTGAATTTTATAAAGTGCTGGTATTTTTTGATAATTTTTCACCTGACTAGTGATTGAATGTATCTTTTGGTTTGTTTAACACCCCAATAGAATCTTACATTAGACTTTAATTATTAAAATATCCTACCCTTGAATAATTCAAATTACATTTTCCTCAAAATTTTTAATACTTTTCCCCTTAAATATTTAACCCTATCTGACCACAGGGTATATAAGCGAATGAGCCCTGGGTGTTCAATCAAAAATTCCGACTTGAATTTTATAAAGTGCTGGTATTTTTTTATAATTTTTCACCTGACTAGTGATTGAATGTATCTTTTGGTTAGTTTAACACCCCAATAGAATGTTACATTAAACTTTAATGATTAAAATATCCTCCCTTGAATAATTCAAATTACATTTTCCTCAAAATTTTTAATACTTTTCCCCTTAAATATTTAACCCTATCTGACCACAGGGTATATAAGCGAATGAGCCCTGGGTGTTCAATCAAAAATTCCGACTTGAATTTTAAAAAGTGATGGTATTTTTTATAATTTTTCACCTGACTAGTGATTGAATGTATCTTTTGGTTAGTTTAACACCCCAATAGAATGTTACTTAAACTTTAATGATTAAAATATCCTCCCTTGAATAATTCAAATTACATTTTCCTCAAAATTTTTAATACTTTTCCCCTTAAATATTTAACCCTATCTGACCACAGGGTATATAAGCGAATGAGCCCTGGGTGTTCAATCAAAAATTCCGACTTGAATTTTATAAAGTGCTGGTATTTTTTATAATTTTTCACCTGACTAGTGATTGAATGTATCTTTTGGTTAGTTTAACACCCCAATAGAATGTTACTTAAACTTTAATGATTAAAATATCCTCCCTTGAATAATTCAAATTACATTTTCCTCAAAATTTTTAATACTTTTCCCCTTAAATATTTAACCCTATCTGACCACAGGGTATATAAGCGAATGAGCCCTGGGTGTTCAATCAAAAATTCCGACTTGAATTTTAAAAAGTGATGGTATTTTTTATAATTTTTCACCTGACTAGTGATTGAATGTATCTTTTGGTTAGTTTAACACCCCAATAGAATGTTACTTAAACTTTAATGATTAAAATATCCTCCCTTGAATAATTCAAATTACATTTTCCTCAAAATTTTTAATACTTTTCCCCTTAAATATTTAACCCTATCTGACCACAGGGTATATAAGCGAATGAGCCCTGGGTGTTCAATCAAAAATTCAGACTTGAATTTTATAAAGTGCTCGTATATTTTGATAAATTTTCACCTGACTAGTGATTGAATGTCTCTTTTGGTTTGTTTGACACCCCAATAGAATCTTCATTAGAGACTTTAATTATTAAAATATCCTACCCTTGAATAATTCAAATTAAATTTTCCTCAAAATTTTTAATACTTTTCCCCTTAAATATTTAACCCTATCTGACCACAGGGTATATAAGCGAATGAGCCCTGGGTGTTCAATCAAAAATTCCGACTTGAATTTTAAAAAGTGATGGTATTTTTTATAATTTTTCACCTGACTAGTGATTGAATGTATCTTTTGGTTAGTTTAACACCCCAATAGAATGTTACTTAAACTTTAATGATTAAAATATCCTCCCTTGAATAATTCAAATTACATTTTCCTCAAAATTTTTAATACTTTTCCCCTTAAATATTTAACCCTATCTGACCACAGGGTATATAAGCGAATGAGCCCTGGGTGTTCAATCAAAAATTCCGACTTGAATTTTATAAAGTGCTGGTATATTTTTATAATTTTTCACCTGACTAGTGATTGAATGTATCTTTTGGTTAGTTTAACACCCCAATAGAATGTTACATTAAACTTTAATGATTAAAATATCCTACCCTTGAATAATTCAAATTACATTTTCCTCAAAATTTTTAATACTTTTCCCCTTAAATATTTAACCCTATCTGACCACAGGGTATATAAGCGAATGAGCCCTGGGTGTTCAATCAAAAATTCCGACTTGAATTTTAAAAAGTGCTGGTATTTTTTATAATTTTTCACCTGACTAGTGATTGAATGTATCTTTTGGTTAGTTTAACACCCCAATAGAATGTTACTTAAACTTTAATGATTAAAATATCCTCCCTTGAATAATTCAAATTACATTTTCCTCAAAATTTTTAATACTTTTCCCCTTAAATATTTAACCCTATCTGACCACAGGGTATATAAGCGAATGAGCCCTGGGTGTTCAATCAAAAATTCCGACTTGAATTTAAAAAGTGATGGTATTTTTTATAATTTTTCACCTGACTAGTGATTGAATGTATCTTTTGGTTAGTTTAACACCCCAATAGAATGTTACTTAAACTTTAATGATTAAAATATCCTCCCTTGAATAATTCAAATTACATTTTCCTCAAAATTTTTAATACTTTTCCCCTTAAATATTTAACCCTATCTGACCACAGGGTATATAAGCGAATGAGCCCTGGGTGTTCAATCAAAAATTCCGACTTGAATTTTATAAAGTGCTGGTATTTTTTATAATTTTTCACCTGACTAGTGATTGAATGTATCTTTTGGTTAGTTTAACACCCCAATAGAATGTTACTTAAACTTTAATGATTAAAATATCCTCCCTTGAATAATTCAAATTACATTTTCCTCAAAATTTTTAATACTTTTCCCCTTAAATATTTAACCCTATCTGACCACAGGGTATATAAGCGAATGAGCCCTGGGTGTTCAATCAAAAATTCCGACTTGAATTTAAAAAGTGATGGTATTTTTTGATAATTTTTCACCTGACTAGTGATTGAATGTGTCTTTTGGTTAGTTTAACACCCCAAT
>JAKCPI010015265.1:0-62779 GCA_023213315.1 Euborellia annulipes
TCTTGATATATATATGTGTATATGTTTATTTGCATCAAGCAGAAGACAATCTCTTTGTTTCTCTTTGTGAGATCAACAACTCTGCCTACTCGGCCGTAAACAAAACTTTTCAACTTAATCCGAAATATATTGAGTTTGTATAAACCTCTTTGAGTTTTATTTCATTCACTGTGAAACTACACACCCTTTACTCTATTAACATTTTTGAGGATTTGAATCATATTCTGTCCGTCAAATGTAGGATATCTATAAATATAAGACTTTTATAAAAAAAAGTGGTCCAAATAAACAAAATCTTCTAGAGAAGGAGATAGAAATGTGAGGTTTTCATTGTATGAACGAAAAAATGCGATTTTTTGCAAAAATAATCCATTTTATTTATTATAATTTCGATTATTTGCATATAAGAATTGGAGATTTCCGTTATTTTATCATTGATCATATTATCAGAACTTGACCAAATTAATATGGTTCCATCCCAAAGGCACCCCCTTTACAATAAAAAAAGAATCATTGAAACCGGTCCATAAACAAAGAAGTTATACGTATACGAACATAACAAAAAAAAGTCCAATACAAATGTAAAATAAACGGGACCAATCAGAAGCTAGACTGAACCCAATGCAAAAAAAATCAACAAAATCAGTTCACAATTGGCGGAGATATTAGGTAATATAGACAAAAAAAAAAATCAGTCGAATAGAGAACCTCCTCCTTTTTTGAAGTCGGTTAAAAAGTAAAAATTGAAATAAAATAATAATAATGTATTATTAATAAATGAATTTAACTTTTAAGGACATCATAGATATTAGAGAAATATTTTTACATTGCATATCTTAAGGGTTTGGTTACTGGCCCGGCAAGCTTAGTCAGCGCTTGGGTTCGATTCCTAAGGGGACGAACCTCTCTGATATGCAATGTAAAAATATTTCTCTAATATCTATGATGTCCTTAAAAGTTAAATTCATTTATTAATATTATAGGTCTGGGTTAATTTTTGAAATAATTTCCATCTTTTTTCAAAAAAAGACACTCAAAAAGATACTTAAATCTTTGCTTTCACTGTATAATGTATTATCTTTTTTAGGGCCACATTTCATGTGCTGTGATTGTAGAACTATGTTCATTAGTCAAAAATTTTTGAACAAACATAACATGAAATGTATAGATAGAAAATTAAATTTAATTTCAAAAATGAAATTACAATTGAGAGAAAATTCATCAGCTGATGGTAAGTTCATTTATTTGATTTGTAGCCTTGAAAGCATTCTTCTATAACTTTTTTCAAATTCTAATTTAGATGAAAATAAGCCTCACTCCCTTTGTCCTCCACCTCGGAGACCATTAGGGCATTCAAGAAAATTCTAATAATTTTCATTGATGAATGAATTCAAAATTTATAACTTTGCACACCTACTACTACTTATATAACGATATTAAATGATGTCACAATTAAAAATAATAAAACTACAATAATCTTTTTTCTGTAAATTCATCTCATCAAACATTTATTTTTTTGCAGATACATATAATCTAATTAAAAATGAAACAACTGGAGATTATTACTGTGAGGAATGTTTTTCTGGATTCCTAACATTGTCTGATTTCGAAAGCCATATACAGGAAGGCCATTCTGATGAAGTACTCTTCACAAGTCACCGGCACGAAGAAAGATACAGTGTTGAAACCAAATCGGAACCTCTTATAACCACGACTCCCCAGAAGGAGAAGGCTTCTAAAGTGCCCGTTCATAATCGATACGATGGAGTCAAACGGTCTTTACCCTGCCCTAACAACCCAGATGAATTTAAATCCAAACAAACTAATCAATGTCTGGGAACTCATTCTAATAGCAAGCCAAACAGCTCGAGCGATGATTGTATCAAAAGAGTCTCAGGTCAAAATAAACTGAAATCTCAAGAAAAGCCTTTCTTCTGTGATCACTGCAATAAGAGTTTCTTACGTAAAGGCTCATCTCAAAACCCATTTAATTATTCATACAGGCGATAAGCCTTTCGTCTGTGATCACTGAGACAAGAGATTCTCTGAAAAGATTGTTCTCGAAAGACATTTACTTATTCATACAGGCGAATAAAATTTCGTCTGTGATCACTGCGACAAGGGATTCACTCGAAAGAGTGGTCTCACAAAACATTTACTTATTCATACAGACGAAGAGCCTTTCCACTGTGGACACTGCCAAAAGCAATTCTCAGATAAGAGTATTTTTCCAAGGTATTTGTAAATCCACTTCTAGAAAATTGACTATTTTGCTTCTATTTTAAATAACAAAACTAAATATAACTCCGAAATGCACACACATAAATGACGTTTGCAGCTAATTACAAGACAATTAAATTCGAAGCAATTGACCAACAGTCATTTACTAGTAGATTCAACATTTGTGTCTTGTGAAATTATATGCTTCTTATGCATGAAAATTAAACAAGCCTTAATCTCTGAGATGTTTTTATATTTATTTTTCCTGAATTTTCTCTTTCTATTTTTTTCGGGATAGATACGCAAAAAAAACAAATGAAAATTTTATAGTAAAATCAAATTTAATACCTAACATTCTCCCTACCCGTGTCCCATTTATATTTATTAACTTACTTTTCCAATTATATTCATGCTTTATATTAACATCTTACTCATTACTCGTTTTGTAAATATGAAATAACAAGCTGCGTCGCCCGCCTTTATTTTTATTATTGTAATACACTGGATTGACACGAGAAATAAACTTTTTTAATCTCAAGAATTTTATCGCAATTAATAACTTTTAAGGAGTTCGGTGTTGGTTCTAGGTGAAACATTTTAATATAATAATAAAACTAAGATACGAGGTAGGTTTCACAAAAAATGTCGCAATTAATTAAAAAATAATCTCTTAAAACTTTGTATAATGAAGAGTTAAGATTATAAACACTTATTTTTATTGTTGTGCCTTTTCGATTTAATAATTATTTATTTAATAATTAATCATTATTATTTGATAATTAAGATGTATAATTGTTAAGATTAATGAGAAATTTCAAGTTGCAGATAGAAATAGAAAAAAAATTTATTGATTGTACATATGCCTAGTCAGTCATATTAGGTAAAAAAAGGGGGTCAACCTCGGAATGAAAGATAAAACGCTGTAAATTGGTATAAACCTTTGTTTTGTCGTCCTAAATGTTGTCTCAAAAGTCACAAATGCTATCGTGTCCGGGCCTTAAGATATTGAAGGTCAAATGTCATAAAAAGTGGTTTTCGCAAATATCTGGCTTCCTATTGCTTAAATGATATTTGCACTTATTATAAAAGTTGTAGAGTATAAACTTCTCTACAACTTTTGTTTGAACTTTTTTTTATACGATCAACCGTCTTTGTGGTAGAGCGCGAAGAGTGCGCAGCGTACAGTCATATATGGCCTAATGCAAGGTCAAGCGTGAGTTACGGTTATCAGTACGTTGTATAAAGTCAATTATTTACTAAAAAATTATAATTATTAAACAATGCCCATTATTTATGTACTAATTATTAATTATTTATATTTAATTAAAATAAGTAACTTAATTATTTATATTTAACTATTTAACTATAGTATATTATTAATTCTGGATTATATATGTATTTTAATTATATTTTAAATTAAAAAGACAGTAAGGGAATATATTTTACACATATCTTTATTTGTCATTAAATATGGCATATTATACATTTATTATTTATTTATTTTACAAAATACATGGCATATCAACTACTAAGGTCATTAGTGCCACCGAGTACCTGACTTCTTTTTCTTTCTTCAATTCCATCTTCACACTTCTATACATTAAGAAATGAAGAAAAAACAGAGGACCAAAACAAAAACCAAAGTCAAAGAAAACAACAACAAAAAATCAAAATCAACAATAGGTATAGCAAACAGAGAACAACAGAAAAATAAAACCTCCGACAAATCATATACCATATTCAAAACACACAAGAAATATCTACAAAAAATACATATAGGTAATAAGAAAATCAACCAAAACAGAATAATAATAAAAATAAATCGAAAACTATAATATATTAAATTTGTGAGAAAAACCTTGTTTCTTTTAAAAATTGAAATAAATTATTAAATTCTTTCGTGTCTACCAAAATATTCTTTAAATTTCCTTGAATTTTAAATCTATCTCTCAGGGTATTGTATAAAGGACACTCTATCAAAAGATGGTGTACATTCATTCTCTTAAAACAAGAAACGCAGTGAGGCGGGGATTGTTTATTGAAAAGATATTGATGAGAGAAGATACAATGACCTATCTTTAGTCTTGAAGGATCTGCGTGAGCTGGAGGGATATTTCGGGGCGAAATAATTCTCAAACAAAGCTTCCTTTAATAATATCTTTATTTACAAAAGTTAAGCAACAAGGCTTCAGGAAAGGTCGATCCTGTGTCGACGCTATATTCGCCATTAGACAGCTTTGCGAAAAGGCCTACGAATTTAACAAACCGGCGTTTTTCTTGCTAGCAAGGGGGCACGCCCCCTGGAGCCCCAGCCCTCGAACTCCACCCTCACCCCCACTCCGATCCACCACACCCCCCGAAACCCACCCAGCACCGTCGCACCCCCACCCCGCACCATGGCCAACCCCTGCCCCACACCAGCACCCCAACACTCCATTCCCTAACCCACTACCCCCACCCCTAAAACCCCTTCCAGCACCCCCACCCCGCACCCGTTCTTAACCCACGCCCCCCACACCACAACCCGCACCCCATCCACCCCGTGCCTTCCAACCCTGCGCACCACACCCCCGCCTAGCCCCCTGGACCCCACCCCCGCTATGCCCCTGGACTCCACCCCGCACCACCCCTTCACTTCCACCCTACTCCGCCTCACTCCCTCACCCCCCCCATTCCACCCCCGCACTCAGTTTTTGCATTTCTATCCTTCTAGTCACGCACAGATTATGTATACAAAATTTGGTTGAGTTTGGCCCAAGAGAAAGAATTTTCATTTTTTGACCCCCCCCCCCCCACACACACATTTTGGGTGTTTAGTTTTTGCATTTCTAGCTCTCTAGAGCTTTATAATCTTTAAAAACATGTAATGCTCAATCCGACAGGGGGCGCTGATGCCGTCGGTACAATATTGTGTTTTGAGTCGATATAAACATGAAGTACAGGTGATTGGCTCAGTTAACCTATAATCGGAGTGGGTGCTCATACTGGAATACGATCGCAGAATAAGTCGATAGAAACGTTGTATTTAAATTTGTAATTATTTGTTTCAATAAATAATTATAAAAAATAATAATGTGTGATTTAAATAAAAATTCAAACTTTAAAGAGATCATTTATTTACGAAACTCAAAAACTAATTAGTTTGAATACCGAAATTCAAAAGAAATGGAATCTAAAATTTATAAATGAACAAATTTAATCGGAATTGAATAGTAAAGAGCCATCTTTTGGCTTTGTCTTGTTGCTGGACAATCCAGCGAGAAAATCATATCTATGTTAGTTAGCAAGTCCACTTGGCCGCCTGCTGAAAGTATGATGCTTTCTAATTTATTATCGCGTTTTTCTCTTATCATTTACCAAATTCTAATTATTTTCCTCCTACCACCTTACCACCGTTTCTAAGCCTTTGGAAGCACGGGAACTTTCAATCCTCGGAATATATGAAGCTGATTAATAATCAAATTTAATTATCTGCTTTTCAATGACTTAACAGAATAAAAGGTTATGTAGTTTTAGAAAATAAAATACAAATTAATTCATGGAAATATTTTTATTTTTAATTTAATCAATAAGGTAGATACATTTATACATTTATATTAACTCTAGAAATTCAAATGATATAATACAAATTTTGAAACTAGAGCTAAGAGACAAAAGAATACCCTCGTTACGGAACTGCCAGTAATTTTGACAATAAATACAACTAGGAATATCAAACATTTTTTTTAAATTTAATAAATAAGATAGATAAAAGATAGATAGATAGATAAATGGAATAAGAATTGTTAACAATAGGTAAGTATGCTTTATGCAACATAATTATATTCGTTTAAAGAGCTCTCATTACGTACAATATACTCTTTATCAATTGATTGGTCGATACATTTTTTAATAAAGCCGACGGACGGAACAAAGAACCCATTTGCCTGAGAAAGAACCTAAAATAACAAATTGTCATTAGTTTTTATTTATAAAAGAGGCCATAAAATGTTAAAAGTTGAAAATTGAATAGATTTGAACTCACCTCCTGAGTAAGTGCAGAATGCTTAAGTGATTTTCTTGCTTTCATAATCCTGACAATTGCTGCAAATACAAACTGTTTCCTTTCTTCATCAACACGGCCCACTGATAGTTTCACCTCTTGTGGAGAATCTCGCGGTAGAGGGGGGACGTTTAATTTAATTTTTATATTTTTATTAGTATATTCCAAATTTAGAGATAAAAGGGTCTCAGGCAAAATAGTCTACAAAAAAGATTTCATATTTATTAATTCAGTGAAGAGATAAAAATTAATCAAAAATTTAAACAGAAAATAAAGAAACATTTTTATAAGCACATCAAAAAACAGTCAGGACTTGAACCTGGGTATGCATGCTCTAACCAACTGAGCTATACAATAAGTCTAGCAATTATATCTACTCTTATTAAACGAGCAAAAATTGTATATATATTTGTTTATATAATTATTTATATATATATTTGTATCATTGTTCTATTTTGAAAACGGCTTTACCAATTTTGATGAAACAAATTCTATTAACAAGTTTTGAGGATGAGAAAGCGATCTGGCTAGGTCTGGACCGCGACAAATTTAATCTTAATTGATCTTTTCTTAATTAAAGTAATTATTGACAGATGAAAATCTCAATAAAAAAGTTTGTTTATATTTTTTTTAATTATGTTTTATTTTTAATTGGTTTTTTAATTTTAAAACCCACTAATAGGTTATAGCAAATATTAATATATTATATTAAAATTAGGAATTTTTTGTTTGTTTTTAATTAATAGGTGTCTAAATCATAACAAAACAGGTGTGTTTATAAATAAAGTGGTTCAAGTGGCTTTTTTTATATAACTTGGAAACAAATATTATTTAATTTTATGTTTTTATTTCAGATTCTATACGATTATTTTTTTTATTATTTTTTTCCTATTTATTTTTTAAAATGTTTATAAATATGAACGAATGTGGGCAAATTGGTGTACGAGTAAACAAATATACACATAATATATATGTAGACCATTAGAAAGCTAGAAATGCAAAAACTGGGTGCGTGGTGGGGTGAATGTGGGAGGTGCAGAAGGTGGGGGAATCCGGGGGTGGGAGGCGCGGTTGGTGTGGGGTGGGGCAGAGTGGGGGTGCATTGGTGTGTGGTTTCGGGAGAGGGTGGGGGGGGGTCAGGGGTTACCGTGCATCGCTCGGTGGCTCCAGGTACTAATTTTATTATTTTCAAATTTAATTTATATGTAAATATCTGAATAGAATATGAAATTACCGGAGTGTTGGATTTGAGTAAATTGCTATCAACCAGGGTTGCAACCTGTTTAGAAAGTTGCTCAGAATCAAGTTGTAATGTATCCTGAATTTCCTTGCCCGTTAGAGAATCGTCCTTTTCAAAAAGACAAAGTATTGCCATTTGAAAAGTATGGATTGTAAGGCGATATTGTTTGTCCAGATATGTTAGTAAGAGTTCACCTAAAAATTAAAAAAAAAAAAAAAATGATTAATAATAATCAAAAAATAAATATGAAAAATAAAAATAAAAAATTATACCTTGAGATAAATTATGGAGCCAAGTAAGTTTTCTGCCTTCAAATTTTCCTTGATAGAAATTTTCAAACTAAAATTAAAAGAATTAAAATTAAATTATACATATTATTAATTAAATAAAGAATTAAAATTTGTTAAATTTAATAAGATAAAAATTTACCTCTTGAATAGATGTCATCAAGTATTGTGGGACAGCCAAAGACTGATTCGACGATGATACGAAATTTGGCCAAGAACCAGACTTAAAAAATTAAAAATTAAAATTAATTTAAAATAAAGTAATTTGGATTTATGTAAAATATTTAAAGATTTTATAATTAAAAAAAAAATACTTACTTGTAAAACTTTAATAGAAAAATTTATTCCCAATTTAAAATTGCCCTCGTTTATATAATTTTGGAACTGATTATTCAAATCCCCCGAAAGGGTTATGTCCTTCAGCATTTGACTTAGTTTTTTCGTAAATTCATAGCCAGCAGTTTTCTGAAATAAAAAATAAATAAATTGAAAATTGTATTATCTTAGTTTACTTTTCTGTATGAAAGCCTTATAAATTCGAACTTTGCAGTTGAAAATACATATCCTAAAATTATATTATTCAGGGGTGTCCACAGAGAGGTCAAGTCTATATATAACTTTAACAAAAACCTCTTCTAATTCTTTGGAAGTGAATAAACTTTAGTGGGGGGTGTCATGAACCACCCCTGAAATATAAAAGTTTGTTTAAACTTTTGTGGTTTATTTAATAGCATCTTAAATCTTTTGACTAAATTGCGCATTTTGTACTAAATATGTAAATATTTTTATCAAAAACTAACAAACATGTAGATGTATGAATACATACACGACATATCATATGTTTTATTGATTTAAATGTCAAAAATTATTTTCTAAGCACCAGATTCCCTTCCCTTTAATATATTAAAAATAATTATATATATATATAGCACATGGGCTGAAAAATCCCGGGCCTAACACATACATTGCGCTAGCTTTTTTGAATTCACCTCTTTTTCAGGTAGTACCAACCTTCAAAAGAAAGCTGTCAAAATTTCATGAAATTGTATTCATTTGTTTGTGAGTTATTGTGCTAAGAGTGATGCTTTTTAGAGCAATGGTTCAAAAACGATTTAGTGTCTTAATTTTACACTGCCCTTGGGGAAAAAATACCGTTCAAGCGAAGCAATGGCTTGAAAAGTGATATGGGAACTCCTCTCCATCAGAAACAACAATTAATCGTTGGTTTGCTAACTTCAAACGTGGTCGTAGGGACACCAATGATGCAGAACGCAGTGGACGTCCAAATGAGGCGGTAACACCAGAAAACATCAAAAAAATTCACAAAATCGTTTTGAATGATCGAAAACTGAAGCTGTGTGTGTTAGCTGACAACGTAAAGATATCAAAAGAACGTGTTGGATTTAGTATTTGAGTATGAGAAAACTCTGTTCAAAGTGGGTGCCGCGCTTGCCACTGTTGAACAAAAACAACAAC
Source organism: Euborellia annulipes (assembly GCA_023213315.1). Lineage (NCBI taxonomy): Eukaryota > Metazoa > Arthropoda > Insecta > Dermaptera > Anisolabididae > Euborellia > Euborellia annulipes. Next base: position 9,266 of record JAKCPI010015265.1, read on the forward strand.
GTGTTGTTGATTCTGAAATTTCGCACGAATGAACAGGTTATCGCTGAAAATGAGGCCTAATTTGAGGCAAAAGATAAATCATCTACAAAAGTGGTATCGAAATGTTAGACCGGCGCTGGAATGATTGCGTTGCTGTTGATGAAGATTACGTTGATGAATAAAGCTAATTTTGAACAAAATAAAACGTGTTTTCTTTGTTAGGCCCGGGACTTTTCAGCCCATGTGTTATATATTTTCAATCCAACTCCCGTCTACATAATTTGGTTTAACTTGTGGAGGATGTATAGTAAAAATAACTATTCAATATGATAGCAAAACTTTCAAAATTATTTTCTTAACATTAATATAAAACAAAAAATTCAGAAATTTGAAAAAATTAAAAAAAAATAATTTCTCCTAGTTCAGGAACGAAAATAAAGCTTACCTTAAGTTGGTTGATCATTGTTTCTTCATCTTCGAAACAGTGCTGACGAAGTAATCTTTTGCATAACATTCTGCTGTAGAATTTTAGAAATAAATCTTTGTCATTAATATAAACAAAAATTCTAATAACCTCCGTAAGCTTTTCTTCGATTTCCTTTTCAGAAAATGGTTTTGTTGATTTTCTCAGAACACTATCACAATACTTTGCAAGCTAAAAAAATAAAAAAATAAATTAAATACGATTAAATAATTTTCTACAAATAAATTAATAGTGCAATCAATTAAATTTACCAATTCAGAAGAAGGTGAATGTGAATTTAGATTTGGTTTCTGATTTATATGATGAATACATGCTTTATCCAAAGCATTTATAATTTCTAAATCTCCGTTAAATACGTCTTTAATGAACTTGTGACTCTTGGCATGAAAATCCCTTATTCTTTCTACAAAGCGACCCGGGGATTTTTGATCTTCCTTCACGGGAGCACAAGAGGTTCCCCCTTTCATGAAATAATCAAGCACTTGAGCTACAATAGTACGATGTGCCCCTGGGACAGGTTTTACTAGCCTGTAAAGTAAGGCCATTCCCTTCATATCTGCATCTTTTAAAAATTTCATATTTTGAATATAGAACATTTTTATATGATCAGCTATCATAAACTGATCAAAAGTTCCTCGAACTTTGAAACGAGTGCTACAAAAAAAACCATTTATTAATTATTAAGAAAACTCTCTTGAATGAAATGTTTAGAGGATTTTGAATACAACCTTGTATGAAGATATTTTTTGTTCCTTAGATCTTCTTCATCTCCAAGTTGAGACACCTTTTCCATATAATCAGTGAAGTTACCTTCCGAGAGAAGCCTCAGGGATTCCTTTTGAAAGTACTCGCCACTCTCTTTAAGGAACTGATTTTCAAATGTTTCTTCATAAAACTAAAAAAAAAAAAAAAATAATAAGAATTGGAATGTCGAGATTTAAATATATTAATGACTATTTTTTATTTGACAAATGATCAAGATATTATTTAGTATACATTTTTATCTACTAATTAACAAAAATTAAAAAAAAAACTTAACCTCAGTCTCTCTCAAATATATACTATTTCCCAAATTACAATCAAAATTAAATTCAAATCACGCGCCTTCAGTCTTCTAAAATAAATGACATTTTGATATATGAGATAACCTCAAAAATTGTTGTATATTGTAATTTATCTCATCTAATTTATCCCTATTATGTTTTATCTTAATTCTTCATCTCTATATGTTATTTAGGCTTATTTGTAAATTGATATTTATAATTAATTTTGTGTCTATGACTTAAATTTGTAATTTTATTTTCTAATTTAATTCTAAAAAGACTTTATATTTATACTTGTAATTTTTATTTATATTAATATTCATATTTACTTAGATTTCTTATATTTACATTTATATATTTTATAATTAAAAAAGTTGTAAAACAATTTTTTAAATTTTAAATTTTCATTGGTGTTTTTCTTGTGTTAGATTGGTATGTAAGATTTGAATGTTATATTTTGTTATATTGGTAACCATGATTTGAATGTCAAGAATGGCGACCACTCGTTCAATTATTATTAGTATTAACTTGTAAACTCCTGATGATGGACTAATAATCCGAAATATATTGAGTTTGTATAAACCTCTTTGAGTTTTATTTCATTCACTGTGAAACTACACACCCTTTACTCTATTAACTATACATTTTTACTTTTTAAAATATAAAAAATCATTTAATTTACCATTTAATAACAAAATATGTATCATAATAATTCATGTACAGTTACTACTCGCTAGGTATTTTTTTATAGAACGTTAAAATAATAATAATAATCAACTGGTGTTTTCACCACACGATTTTCACATTTTCATTTATTTGAAGTCATCGCGACACTAATACTTTACACCCTCATTACTTTATTTCCCTTTTTTTTCTTAAAAACGGCTCTAACGATTTTTTTAAAAATTAGTGTATTTATCAAGTGTCATGAGTTAATAGTTGTGTCAAATTTTTAATCTCATTGAATTAAAGGAAGGGGTTGTAAATTAGGAATGTCGTAAAATAAATATTTTAATCGTTCATATCTCGTCTTTGGAAAGTCGCAAAGCCTTGAAATTTGAAACTTATGCTAGCTACAAGAAGTATAACAAGATTTTGGATAAAATTGAAAAACCGGAAGTTGATGTTTACTTAGGTAAGAATGTACCCCCACCCGCGTTTCGCAACCCTAAGTCTCAGAGACACGAAATTAGAAACTTATAATAATATAAGTTTTGATTTTTTGGGAGGTACAAAGAGGCATCTTTCAAGGTATTGATAATTTGTTGTTGAAATTTTGTTCTTCCCTTAGATCATATGGAATTACTCCTGCTTTATATAATAACAATAATTTAGGCTCTCGATTAATTAATAATAAAATAGATAAAATTGATAAATTGGACAAAGCAGGAGTGTATAAATTGACTTGTGATGATTGTGACGCATTTTACATAGGTCAGACTGGCCGTTCCTTCAGAAAACGCTACTCAGAACATGTTGGTGCTCTTAAACGCCTTGACCGATCAGATAGCATTAATTTAGAATCAACCTCTGCTTTCACCATTCATTTACATTACTCTAACCATTCGGCCTCTATTAATAATCCTATTCCTATTCATTTTGAAAGAAAAGGCCTTAGGTTGGATCTTATAGAGTCTACTGAAATTAAAAGAGCCCTTTTAAATAATAGCAACTTCCTTAATAACCAATTAGAAGTTAATAAAAATACGATTATAGATTATATTTTATAATATAAATAAATATAAAAATTATTTCCATTTTCAAAATTTCTATTTTAATATTTTACTATTGTTTCTTTCGAGTTCGTAACCCCCCTCCCTTTCCTTATTCTACTTCTTCCTTCCTTTATTTCTAAGTCCAGGTATAATTCTAAGCCCTAGTTAAACCCCCCTTTGTTCAGTTGTTTATAAATACAATACTCAATACCGCATTCTTTCCCCCCACCATGCAAGGGCGGATCCAGGGGGGGCGGAGGGGCGACCGCCCCCCCCCCATAGAGGCCCGTGCCTGGTAAATTTTTTTTTTTTTTTAATTTTAAAATAAAGTTCATATATGTAGTGTGTGGGGGGCGAAGTCTCCGCCCCCCCCCCCCCCGCTTGGACAATTCGATCGCGACACACTTCCGAGATAAAAAGTATATCTTATATACATCGGGCACCTTATATACATTCTCCCCCCCCCCCCCCCCCCATAAAAAATTCCTGGATCCGCCCTTGCCACCATGTACCTTCTTCGCAAATCAACTTCACTTACACATATGTTTCCAATTTTATAATTAGTTTTCTTTTGTAACTCCTGATGATGGGCTCATAACCCGAAATATATTATATATCGAGATAAAAACTCAAAACATATATGTGTTTTATTTGTGAAACCCATCTAGAAAAATATATCTTTACTTATTATCTATTAAAATGTTTCACCTAGAACCGACACCAAATTCTTTAAACATTGTAAAAAAACATTATTTTAATAAATTTCTTTGTAATTAATAGTCATATGAAAAACAAAAAAAAAACTAAAAACGTGAATGAAATTATACTAACTTTCATAGGTGTACGAGTATATTGTTTTTCTCTATCCGCTTCAATAAATGACTTGATGCATTCTCTGATGATGGTTGATGAATATTCTCCTTCAGAAGGTTCGATTCTCTCCTGACGGATCATGTCTAATATAAGAGACACTAGAATTCCACAAATGGGTTTTATCATATACTCTCTCCATATTTCTAGACCTAAGATTAAAAAAAGAAAAATTATAATTACTAAACATGTAAAAATTAATTTGAAATAGCAATAGGAAAAATTATTAAAAAATCTTACCCAAATCTCCAATGTATTTTCGATCTTCAGCTCCAATATAATTATTGCTAATTATCATCTTATGAGTTTGCATTTTCTTCTTTTCATGTATCTGATTTAAGGACCTAAGAAAATAATTTTTATTTAAAAGATTAATAATATATTTTTATAAAATTTCCTTATAAGGATTTAGAAGTGGGGTGTGAGAGGGGGTAACAATCTCGAGTCCCTATTTCTATTCGAAAATTAATTTAAATTTTCCTACATAATAACATTTTTAAATTAAATTTTTAAATATTTTAGGTATAGGTATTATTTCTAGAATTAATTTGATCAATTAGAACTCTTAATTAGACATTAAAGAATCTTACTTAATCATTTGTTTAGGAGAAGGTTGAGGAGGTATGTGGAAGAAGGCCTTTAGTATTGATTTATTTTTTTGGAAGTTTCGGATTTTATTTATTTATAAAAGCTATATGGATGTACATAGATATTATATTATAAATATATAAAAATTTGAACTGGCAAATAACGCTATGATGTCGGACTACCCCTCCACACAAGATTTGCTTAATGAGGGGTGTTGCAATAATTGCTAAATTTAATTTATTGTCTTTAATTAGTTTAAATTTTTTTTTACATATACCTACAATGTATTTACTTATTTTTTTTGCAAATAAATATTCTATTCTATTCTATAAAAATTCAAATGTTAAATCCAAGATGACCATAATAATCGTTTATTTCTGAAAAACAAAAAGTTGTTAATATTCAATTTTTTCAAATGGAACATATGGCATAAATTTTAGTATTTTTGAATTTACATAAAAATCGAATATAAGTTTATTAAATATTCCCAATACCTAAAATGAATAGTTTTTTAAATAAAAAATATTTTAAATTTCACTCCTCAAGATCTTAATTATTTATACACTATGGACAAGTGAAATTTAAAATATTTTTTTATTTAAAAAACTATTCATTTTAGGTATTGGGAATATTTAATAAACTTATATTCGATTTTTATGTAGAATTCAAAAATACTAAAATTTATGCCATATGTTCCATTTGAAAAATTGAATATTAACAACCTATTGATTTTCAGAAATAAACGATTATTATGGTTGTTGTGTATTTGTGTAGAAAAAACTTCAAGATCATAGAGTAGTTATTTATTTATAGGAAATGTATATACAAAGTTAAGAATTGATGGAAGATATAGGACTATGGAATTGGAATAATTATAGGAAAAGAGGTTTTTTTTTTATTTAATTAGTTTTTTCCTCTTATTAAATACAAGGACTAAAAAAGATGATCAAGAACAGTCGATGGTGGAGAAGTAATCTCCGGAGTCGAAGCTCAAATACAATGTATACATTAATTCATCTAAAATAATTGTTTCAATAAAATTTTTAAAAAATATACAAATTTAAAAGTAAGACAAATTGATGTATGTATTAGTTATGATAACATGTATAGATCCAAAACAAGCTTGGCTTCCCTTGATATCGTAGCCAACATCAGGTGTATATAATGTGTGTGATATTAGCCTCATTACAATTTGACGTACAACTTTGAATTATCGAATATAACAATGGTCAACCTGGATATCAAATTTGAATTTTTATGATTAAGTAAGATTCTTTAATGTCTAATTAAGAGTTCTAATTGATCAAATCAATTCTAATTATTATTAATTTTTAAAGATGAACGCTAAATTGGTATATTTTAAAAACTATCTAAAATAATTCAGAAATGATAAATTTTAGACATCAAGTGCATTATACGAAAGATTCACGGAAAGTGTCCACAAGTTGTTAATAATTTATTTAAAAAGAGCATATTCCAAAACATAAATATGTCAAAGTTCAAAATTTTCTCTCAACTCCTTCCATGAAAACTTTTAATGAACGAGTTCTGTGGAACACCCTGTATATTATATAAATGTAACTAACTATAATTATTTATTTAAAATTAATATTTTTTTATAAAACAAATAAGAGAAAAAAAAATCATTTATTTAGAATAATATAATTTTAATTAATAAAATAAAAATACTTACCAATACAGCTCATCTAAATTCTGCATGCCTTGGTTATAATGGCTCCACGCTTCATAATATGATTTAAGTAAAACTTGTCTATCATATTGTTTAAATTCTTCTTTAAGTTGTTTGACATACGTTGTTAAAAATGATTTTGTTTCGTTATATAATTGTCCATCATATTGGTGAGGTACTGTAGTACAAAGGATCCTGATTTGACTAAAAAAAATATACATTTTTATTTCTATGTATAACACAAGTTGGTACATATCAACAAAAGATATGTTTGTTAAATAGAGAAAAGTGCTCGAGGGCTAGAACGATACACTCACATATTCAGAAAAAATATTAAAAAAATTTCGTAACAAAAATAAATTAAAATGAAATCTTAATTGAAATTAAAAGTTATCTAAGCCTTGATTTGAATTATTACTTACTTTTTTCTTTCTACAAATGTTGACTTATTAACAGATCCCGCAGAAATGTAATCATAAACTGTTTCTACTATAAGATCCCAGTTCTCTTCAAAATCAACATCCTTATAATTCTTATAAATTTTATTCATTTTTATATAGAAATATAAATATGAATTATAAAGTAATATGGTCCTGAAAAAAAAAAATATTTATATATTAGCAATCAAATATAGAGTAAGTAGTATGCAAAAGGGCTCGACTGACGACGTAGAGCACATTATCCACAAAAATTAAATCAAATCATAAATTTTATTTAAATTAAATTTTTTCTACAATCTAAAATAATGTAGTTTCGTTTAGGTTGCAATCAGTACTAGAATGTTTGCGTAGCTAAAAAAAAATGAAGTCTTATTTTTTCTAATAGAACAGAAAAATAATACAAATAAATCAAATTATACTATAATGCCTGATAAATAATAATCAATCACATCATTTTACAAAACTTAATAACAAACGTTTTCCTTCCATATATTATTACATGTGAAAATCATTCAAAATTTTTAACTAACAATACTTTAACCGCCCCCGCGTATCCAGAGTAAATGAATCCATGTTTGACGACAAACCCTATCTATTTAATTAAATCGATTGACGAATAAATAACAATATTCATAAAACAAATAATTTTTTATTAAGTGTATAAGTTTAAAACGGTGCTTCGCTTATAGATGCCGAGTGAGCGTTTTAAGCTACTTTACCAACATGCTATAACCTCTTTTTATGAGTTTGACATTTGTGAACATTAATCAATGCACAAGCAATTACATACAACAACATATATTTTTCCTTTAGTAATCATGGGTTTCTCCTTTAATTTGAAATAATAGGTTTCCGAATCGCATCGTATGCTTGTGTAAGCATATGGTGACGGCGAAAACAAGGTGCAGAGTTTGGTTTAGTCGGTTTAAAGACGGCAATTTTGACCTGAGCGTCAAGAGGCGTGAAAATCGACCCAAGAAAGTTGAGGCCCATCAATTGCAGGCCCTTTTTGTACGAGGACGATACCCAATCGCAAAAAATGCTTGGCGAGCAATTGGGTGTTACTCAACCAGCCATTTCCATGCGCCTACGTGTCATGGGAAATGTTCAAAAGATCGGAAAATGGGTGCCGCATGAATTGAACTGATAGCCAGATGGAGCGACGCCAAACCACATGCGAAATCTTGCTCGCTAGACAAAAAAAAGTCGTTCCTGCATCGGATTGTGACTGGGGATGAAAAGTGGATATATTTTGAGAATCCTAAACGCAAGAAATCGTGGGTTGATCCCGGCCAACCATCAACATCTTCCCCAAGACCAAATCGCTTCGGACGGAAGACGATGCTGTGCGTTTGGTGGGATCAGCAGGGTATCGTCTACTATGAGTTGTTAAAACCTGGTGAAACTGTCAATGCCACCCGCTACCACCAACAACTGATCAAATTGCACCGTGCTCTGCGTGAAAAAAGACCGGATTATCAGCAAAGACATGACAAGCTGATTTTCCTCCACGACAACGCGCCATCGCACACGTCAACAATAGTCCGAAACTACTTGGAGAGACTCAACTGGGAGGTGTTACCCCATGCCGCTTATTCACCAGACCTGGCCCCTTCTGACTACCATCTTTTTTCGTCGATGGGCCACGTGCTCGCTGAGCAGCACTTCGATTCTTACGAAGACGTCCGAAAATGGCTTGATGAGTGGTTTGCCTCGAAAGAGAAGGAATTTTTTTGGCGTGGTATCCACAAATTGCCCGAGAGATGGCAAAAATGTGTAGCTAGTGAGGGCCAGTATTTTGAATAAATTTATTTTTGTTTTCTATGAAAAAAACGTGTTTTCTTTACTAAAAAAGCACCGTTTTAAACTTATACACCTGGTATATTCTCAACGTACTTTTATATAGAACCGAAGCGTCGGATAAGTGCATGTTGGTAATTAGCCCCTTATCTATGCAAAAGTTAACTAACACCAAATAAATTGAAAGTTTTTTTGCCGAGAATAGCAGAATTTTTATATATTGAAGGAGACAATAAAAGAGTATGTCTTCTGCTGGAATTATAAATTTTATTTATTTATAACGAGACTATAGTTTCGAGAGCTTTGCACTCTTCATTCATAAATTAATTCCTGTGAATCCATTGTAATAGACTGATGAAGAGGGCAAAGCCCTCGAAACTATAGTCTCGTTATAAATAAATAAAATTTATAATTCCAGCAGAAGACACACTCTTTTATTGTCTCCTTCACTACCACCAAACTATTATTTTTCTCAAACTCATCCTCCAAATGGACTAAATTTTTCTGAAGCCAACTTTTATCATTATCCTATTCTAGCCATATTTACTATTAAAAAAAAAAAAAAAAAAAAAAAAAATTAAAATCAGTAATTTAATAAAGCTTAGAAAAAAATAACTGAAATTTTCTAAGATTTAAAATGCAACACCAAATAAATTAAATATTTTATACACATTGTCTTGGGTGTCCAAATTAGTCTCAATTCATCTTTAAGGACCAATCATAGATTTTAGAGAAAATATTTTTACATTGCATATCATATCATATGATTGGTCCTTAAAGATAAATTCATTTATTAATATTTTAAATCTGGGTATATTTTTTAAATAATTTCCATCTTTTTTCTAAAAAAGATACTTAAATCTTTCCTTTCACTATAAATATTTATGAAAAATTAGTCCCCTCTAAAAATTACTAATACCAAACACAATTTTTACATAAAGTACAAGAATTGGTCGAAATTCCAAATAATAAAAACCCAACCCACACGTGTTACAAGAAATTTCCAGATTATTTTATTAACTACCTGGCCTAATTAATATTTAAAGAATAAAATAAACACATCTAATATATAAAACACTTACCTCTCGATGAACAATAAATAATGAATCCAACAAAAAATAAATTAAAAAAAGAAAAATACGTTATTTAGAAATAATTCAAAAAAAGTATTTAAAGTGACTGAAATAAATTATTTCAACGAATGCAGAAATCTACACAACTTGCTAAGTAAATATATACTTCCCCCACCATGACCCAAAAGCAGTCCTAAACATGTTACCAGTGTTGCCAATTTAGCTGTTTTCCCGCTAGATCTGGCTATTTTTTACTCCATCTAGCTTGAAGAAATCTCATCTGCCGGCTAGCGGGAAATCTGGCTTATTTCAAACATTTCTGGCGGAATATCTGGCTTTTTTTTACAAATCACGTTAAATTCATTTTTTAAGCAAAATTCCTCTATTAACAATAGATTTTCAACATTAACAAAATTACTGTTGGCACTTGGCACTCTGTAGTATTCTCTTTTCTACTCTCTTGTATTATATTTTGAAAATTAAATTTAAATCTAGCGCGCGCTCTTTATTTTAGTTTAACATAGAATCCCCTAAACGACTAATCTAGGGGATTTAGTTAGTAAGTCGTTGTCCTACTTAGTATTTTAAATTTTAAAAAGTTTCTAAAAAAATTCTTAAAATGTTTCACAAGAACTTACACTATTCTCCCTTGACAAAATTTTAATTTTTAATATATAACCCAGGAAGGAATTTAAATATAAAATATAAAAATACCTAATATATAGTTTTTAAATCAGGTTTAATTGTAAGAAAAATTTAAAAATCAAATAAACATATCAATGGGTTATTAACAATTTTTAAACACATACTTATAAAAATACCTAAAATATGGTTTTTAAATTGTGGTAGATATAATTGTAAGAGAAAGTTAAAACGATTAATTGTTCAATTTGTTCTTGAATCTTTTATATTTAGTAAAAATTTTGCTGAATTAATATTTGGAACTCGAAAATACAACAAATACACTCACTATAAGTGCGTCTATTACCCTACCTTGACAGTCAAAAAAAATATAAAATATATACTGTTTAATTCAAAACATAAAGACATTAAATAAAAAATGAAAAATATATAAAGTAAATAAAACCTGTTTTTATCACTCTTAATAATAAAAAACTGTCTTAATTATATTTAAAAAAAACAACGTCGGTTTTTAAATTTCGCCAATCTACACCTAAAATTTTTGAAATAAATCATAAAATAGAATAAATCAGTTCCCCTCTGTCAAAAACCAACTTGAATAGGTTCGGTTTATGATCTCGGTTTGATTAGATAAAAAATGCGGGTACATTAACGCCACCGCAAGGTTTGCTTGGGAACGCATTTTTTTATCTAATCGAACCGAGATCATAAACCGAACCTATTCAAGTTGTTTGCAAGGTTTGATTTATTCTATTTTATGATTTATCTCAAAAATTTTAGGTGTAGATTGGCGGGAAATTTTAAAAACCGCCAAATCTGTAGCAGCCAGTGCGGTGGCGTTAATACGTAAGTACCGATAATATTTTGTATGCATCTCGTAAGGGAAAGCGTCGGGCGAATGAATCAGAAAATGATAAAAAAAATTCAATTAATAAATATAGAAATTCTCTCGAAACATTTGCCGGTTTTAAATGTACGTTTTAAGATTGTTTTTTTTTTTTTTTATTATTATAATTTCGATTATTTGCTAAAAAGAATTGGAAATTTACGTAATTTCTTCATTGATCATATCATCACAACTTGACGAAATTAATATGGGGCTACCCCTAAGGTACCCCTCTTTTAATAAAAAAAGAATGATTGAAATCGTTCCATAAACATAGAAGTTATGCTGAACATATATAACAAAATAAGTACAATACCAATAAAAAAAACGGAACCAATAGGGTAGTAGGCTGAACCCAATGCAAAAAATCACCAAAATCTGTTTATTGGCCAAGAAATCAGGTAACATAGACACAAAAGAAAAAAAACCTCCTCCTTTTTTGAAGTCGGTTAAAAAGTCAGAATTCATAAAAAGAATACCTCTATTAATCGCCCCCACATATACTGTTTAAATAAATCCATCCTCGACTAGAAAGTATAATAAATAATTTAATTAAATATATTCATATATCACTTACCTAATGTAGAAGAAGCTTCGAAATACAACACAAAATTGCACTAAAATTTAAAAAAGAAAACAATTCTCAAGTTTAAAATAATATAAAAATACTAGATGCAAACTGTTCGAGAAGATATTTTACAATGAGAGATGAAAATAATTTACCAATGGAGCTTACATTTGCCACCAGTGTTGGTAATTCTAAAATTGAAAATATACTTTTTGGTGGGAAGTTTAAAAAATCAAAAAAAAAAATCTAGAAAACAAGTTGGTAATCCTGACAGTAAAATTTTAATATTACTTATATTAATTATTAAATTTTATACAAATATTATAATTTAAATGTAATAAATTTTTATTGAAAATGTTTTAAGTTTCAATTTTCTTCTATTTTTAGACACGGTACCCATAGCAGTGATATCTATATAATAAAAATGAATTTCTGTTTCTTCGTAAGCGCCGAACTCTCAAATGCCTTGACCGATTTGGCTATTTTTTTTTTTAATAATTTTTAATAATTTTCAAACATGATTTTTTTCTGATGTTAGATAGTTTGTTTGAATTTCGTTACTCAAGAACGGAAGCTTGTTCAAAATTTGTTCTAGAATCATATTGTAACTATTTTATTTTAAAATGAAGTTAAAGGAGGCAATAAAAAAGTGTCTTCTGCTGGAAAAATTTAAATTCATTTATAAAGAGATATAGTTTCGAGAACGTTGTACAAGTGTAAAAATAGGTCAAGTTTGATTAATAAAAACTGTTTACCAAAAATAGTACTGAGATCTATTGTGGTGCAAAGTTCAAAATCATAAATTTATTAAATGAGTCAAGAATATCAATTAAAACGCATGTTTTTATTTTTCAAGTCCATCTATATTAATTCATTTAACATTTTTAGTTGAAATTATTTTCCTAAAACTTGAGGATTATGTCTATTATCTTAAAATCTATTATGTTAAAAAAATGCTACCTGCTTTTGTGAAGAGGGGTTCTTTGTTTGTTGACCTGACCATTTTAACCCTTTTCATTATTGCTTGGCCCTTTTAGGAGTTTTAAATAAAATTTAGGGCCGTTGAATAAAAGTGAAAAATGAAATTGATTTTAAATTGATCATACTAAATCAGGTGCAGAAAAAGTGCATTATATTTAAAAAAGTTTCAAATAAAAGTTTATTTATATCGAGGGGGAAACTAAACTACGCTATTGTTTGTCGACCTAGATCAAGCTTTCAAGGGTATTTAAAGATCAACTTTCTGTTTTTTAAATGAAAACCTATATATTTCTTTATGGATCCTTAATTTTAAAATAAAACTGAACTTTCAAAAGAACTATTTTTTTATCCGGCATCAAATAAACAAAATATTAAATGATTATAGCAGGGCTTGAGAGAGTTCAGCATAAGGCGTTGAGACATCTTGCGTATCTATCTGGCAACCCTATGTCTAGATTCGACCACGATTATACAGCAATTAGTGAAACCTTTAGTCTACCAACAATTCTATCTTCCATGGTTGCTTCTGACAATGTATTAACTTACAAAATTATATCAAACAGAATCCATTGTCCAGAACTAAAGTCTCTTTTTACTTTAAATAATCCCACATATGTACTTAGACAAAACCAGCCTTTCTACCCTAAAGTACCAATCACGCGCCACGCCGAGAATAATCCAATTTATAGACTCTGTGTTTGCTATAACGCTCTTTCCTCAAGAACTAGTGTAATAGATTTGGCTTCTCATCCTAATAGAGTGACTAAAGAAATAAAAGAAAATACGCTATGTTATAATTAAGCTTTAAAGTTCAAAGTTCATTAGTTTGTTATTTACAGAATCTATCTTCACTTAACATATTACCTATTGTATCTCTCTGTTCCTTCTACATTATGTATGTATAATATTATGTTTAAACCAATTTGTAAAGGCCTCTTGCCGTCGAAAATAAAAAAATAAAAATAAAAAAAAAAAAAAAAAGTCAATTAGATCTCAAAAAATAATCTTAATAATTATTTTTAACAATTATTCAACTTAATTATCAATTAATAATGATTAAATAATTAATTATTAAATAAATAATTATTAAATAAAAAAGTCACAACAATGAAAATAAGTGTTTATAATGATATTAAAACTTCGTTATACTCAGATTTAAGAGATTATTTTCTACTTAATAGATCTTTTTAAAATTCTTGTGCTTAAAAAAGTTTATTTCTCGTGTCAATCCAGTAGATAGTTATATTGTATTATCATAATAAAAATGGAGCATTTTTTTGTTGAAGACAGAATTGAAATGGTCTTAATTTATGGGTGAATGTGGAAGAAGTGTTATGGGGCTGCCATTGAAATGACAAATGGATGCCGAGCATTTTTCTGACAGGGATACACCCTCAAGAGCTTCATTTTATCGTGTTGTAAATCTGTTAAAAAAACAGAAAGTGTAAAGGCTACGAAGAAACTACAACAGGCCAAAATAACGAAATTGGAACTGGAATTCATCCAGAAGACTTGCGCGATACACTCTGGAATATCACAGACCAATGTCGAAAAATTATTAAAATATTAATTATTATTAAATTATTTATTTAATAATTAAATATTTGATCATTATTTTTTGATAATTAAGTTGAATAATTGTTAAAAATAATTATTAGAAATTTTTTTTGAGATCTAATTGATTTAATCTTTTGTTTATTTGATGTCGGATAAAAAAATAGTTCTTATGAAAGTTGTTCAGTTTTTTTTTGAAGATTAAGGATCCGTAAAGAAATATATAGGTTTCCTTTTAAAAAACAGAAGTTGACCTTGAAATACCCTTGAAAGCTTGTTCTAGTTCGACAAACAATAGCGTAGTTTAGTTTCCCCTTCGATATAAATAAACTTTTATTTGAAACTTTTTTTCATATAATGCATTGTTTTTGAGTTATAAGACTGTCTCAAGATAAAAAACTCACCCGGTATATATTTTAATAATTAATCAAATATATTCATATATCATTTATAAGTGATACCTAATGGGAAAGTCAAAGTTTCACGATTATTGACAAAATAAAAACAATTCTCTAGTTTAAAATAATATAATCTAAAGAGTTTCTCACCCTTTTTAACTTTAATTTCCCACATAGATATATCTTCTATATATATATAAAAATCAATCTGGGTTGGTTGGCTTTAATGGACTTCGACACCGTTTATCCGATTGAGATGAAATTTTGAACACATATTTATCACACTCCCGCGGATGCACCTGATATAGTATCATCAATTTAAAATCAATTTCATTTTTCACTTTTATTCAACGGCCCTAAATTTTATTCAAAGCTCCTAAAAGGGTCAAGAAATAATGAAAAGGGTTAAAATGGTCAGGCCAACAAACAAAGAACCCCTCTTCACAAAAGCAGGTAGCATTTTTTTTAAGATAATAGATTTTAAGATAATAGACATAATCCTCAAGTTTTAGGAAAATAATTTCAACTAAAAATGTGAAATGAATTAATATAGATGGACATGTAAAATGAAAACATGCGTTTTAATTGATATTCTCGACTCATTTAATAAATTTATGATTTTGAACTTTGCAGCACATTAGATCTCAGTACTATTTTTGGTAAACTGTTTTTATTAATCAAACTTGACCTATTTTTACACCTGTACAAAGTTCTCGAAACTATATCTCTTTATAAATGAATTTAAATTTTTCCAGCAGAAGACACTCTTTTATTGCCTCCTTTAACTTCATTTTAAAATAATATAGTTACAATATGATTCTAGAACAAATTTTGAACAAGCTTCCGTTCTTGAGTAACGAAATTCAAACAAACTATCTAACATCAGAAAAAAATCATGTTTGAAAATTATTAAAAATTATTAAAAAAAAAAAAATAGCCAAATCGGTCAAGGCATTTGAGAGTTCGGCGCTTACGAAGAAACAGAAATTCATTTTTATTATATAGATATCACTGCTATGGGTACCGTGTCTAAAAATAGAAGGAAATTGAAACTTAAAACATTTTCAATAAAAATTTATTACATTTAAATTATAATATTTGTATAAAATTTAATAATTAATATAAGTAATATTAAAATTTTACTGTCAGGATTACCAACTTGTTTTCTAGATTTTTTTTTTTTTGATTTTTTAAACTTCCCACCAAAAAGTATATTTTCAATTTTAGAATTACCAACACTGGTGGCAAATGTAACCTCCATTGGTAAATTATTTTCATCTCTCATTGTAAAATATCTTCTCGAACAGTTTGCATCTAGTATTTTTATATTATTTTAAACTTGAGAATTGTTTTCTTTTTTTAAATTTTAGTGCAATTTTGTGTTGTATTTCGAAGCTTCTTCTACATTAGGTAAGTGATATATGGATAAATTTAATTTAATTATTTATTATACTTTCTAGTCGAGGATGGATTTATTTAAACAGTATATGTGGGGGCGATTAATAGAGGTATTCTTTTTATGAATTCTGACTTTTTAACCGACTTCAAGGAGGAGGTTTTGGAACGAAGTGAACTTATGGGACGCCTCGGGGTGGTACCCTAGTCTGTGAAAAGTGTCCGTAACGTTAAATAAAAACAAGCGAGCCAATGCTCATGCGCGCGCATCCACTCAGCCACTCTGGGGGCGGGGCCTCTGGCTTGCGCTCTGGTCGGGAATCGATGCTGTTCGATGTTGAATCTTTCGATTCAACAGGTATTATTTCATTACCCTCCTCTACCTCTCTGCTTCTATTTATCGAAATAATCCTCTTTAAAAATTTTATTAATTTAATAGACAGAATAATAGAATTCAATAAAATGGCATCGAATTCAGAGACAGAACATTCAGAACATTTCGTTATTCAGCAACAAATAACAAAGGTGTGCTTACTTAATTAATAAATAAATGAAAATGAAATGAAAATAAATAAAAGAATATTGCAATAATTCTACTAATTTATTTATTATATTTCCAGCTAATAGAAGAAAATAATCAATTAAAAAAAAATCTACTAAAGGTAAGCGTTATATATTAATCGTGGGTGTATGTGTAAAATCCCCGTGAATCCCTAATTGATTTCATAACTAATTCCTATAATTTATTTATTTATTTAATTAATTGAATTTTATTATTTATTTATTCTATTTAAGGAAATAAAAATTAAAGAAGAAGAAAAAATTCCTTGGAATTTGATTTCCAACGAGGATTTGATGAATTATTATTAAAATATCTAAGATTATTTATTTATTTATTATTAGAGTATCTATTAGTTAGATATTTATATAATATACTGAGTAAAACATTGTATAAATTCATATACTGTTTTTTCTCAAATTCAAAAATATTTCCAAACAAGTTTGTTCAGTACCCACCTCTCCATCCCCTCCCTCGATTAGCACTCATGGATTTAATTTTAACATTTTTTTATTTTATTTTCTTTGAAGGAAAGAAATACGAAAAAAAAGCCGAGTACCAAAAAAGGTATCGGGAGCGTGAAAAAAAAAAAAACAAGGTACGGTATATAATTTATATACCGTATATTATATATATTATAATATTTTGCAGTGTAATTTTAAATACGACTGTAAAGTTAGTAGACATCAGACGAGAAATTAATGATTTTATAATCAATTTCAGTATCGGAGAAAAATATAAAAAAAAAAAAAAACAAGTAGGCAATATCAACAAGAGTATCGACAAAGAATAAAAGAAAAAAATACAAAAGATCCAAGGTATGGTATGAAAATTATATACATTTTTAATAAATTTATTATTACCATTAATAACTGTAATTAATTTTAGTACTTACTACTATCGATGCTGTTTTCTCGAGATATTTGGCAAAAATCGAATCACAAATATATATATCTTATTTTAGTTACCATAAAGCTATAGTTTCTATGATAGAACATAATTAGGCTTAATTATTATTATTCATATAAATACCTGTTTCTTTTTGTATATTATTATTATTATATATTATATATTTTTATAAATCATTGTAAATAAAATAAAGGTGTTAAGATAATTTTATAAAGTAGTTTCTTTGCTTTTTATCGATAAAAAAATCATAATAAAAAATGTATACCCGAATAATTATTTTTCTTTATACCTAGAATAGAACTTAAAATTAATATTTTTATAATAAGGAACTTCGTTCCTATCCGGTGTCCTACGACACAGATCGACTTTTTTTTTTTTTGTGTCTATGTTACCTGATTTCTTGGCCAATAAACAGATTTGGGTGATTTTTTGCATTGGGTTCAGTCTACTATCCGATTGGTTCCGTTTTTTTTTTATTGGTATTGGACTTATTTTGTTATGTATGTTCAGGCATAACTTCTTTGTTTATGGACCGATTTCAATCATTCTTTTTTTATTAAAAAGTGGGTACCTTAGGGGTAGCCCCATATTAATTTCGTCAAGTTGTGATGATATGATCAATGAAGAAATTACGTAAATTTCCAATTCTTTTTAGCAAATAATCGAAATTATAATAATAAAAAAAACGATCTTAAAACGTACATTTAAAACCGGCAAATGTTTCGAGAGGAATTTCTATATTTTATCAATTGAATCTTTTTATAATTTTCTGATTCATTCGCCCGACGCTTTCCCTTACGAGATGCATACAAAATATTATCGGTACTTACATATTAACGCCACCGCACTGTAGTTGCTACAGATTTGGCGGTTTTTACTTTTTGTTGCCAATCTCCACCTAAAATCTTTGAGATAAATCATAAAATAGAATAAATCTAACCTTTGCAAACAACTCAATAGGTTCGGTTTATGATCTCGGTTCGATTAGATAAAAAAAGCGTTCCTAAGCAAACCTTGCGGTGGCGTTAATGTACCCGCATTTTTTTATCTAATCAAACCGAGATCATAAACCGAACCTATTCAAGTTGGTTTTTGACAGAGGGGGAACTGATTTATTCTATTTTTATTATTTATTTCAAAAATTTTAGAGTAGTAGATTAGGGAAATTCTAAAACCGCCGTTGTTTTTTTTTTAAATATAATTAAGACAGTTTTTTATTATTAAGAGTGATAAAACAGGTTTTATTTACTTTATATATTTTTTCATTTTATTTAATGTCTTTATATGTTGAATTAGACAGTATAGGTATTTTATATTTTTTTGACCGTCAAGGTAGGGTAATAGACGCACTTATAGTAGAGTGTATTTGTTGTATTTTCGAGTTCCAAATATTAATTCAGCAAAATTTTTACTAAATATAAAAGATTCAAGAACAAATTGAACAATTAATCGTTTTAACTTTCTCTTACAATTATATCTACCACAATTTAAAAACCATATGTTTAAAAATTGTTAATAACCCATTGATATGTTTATTTGATTTTTAAATTTTTCTTACAATTAAATCTGATTTAAAAACTATATATTAGGCATTTTTATATTTTATATTTAAATTCCTTCCCAGGGTTATATATTAAAAATTAAAATTTTGTCAAGGGAGAATAGTGTAAGTTCTTGTGAAACATTTTAGATTTTTTAGAAACTTTTAAAATTTAAAATACTAAGTAGGACAACGACTTACTAACTAAATCCCCTAGATTAGTCGTTTAGGGGGATTCTATGTTAAACTAAAATAAAGACGCGCGCTAGATTTAAATTTAATTTTCAAAATATAATACAATAGAGTAGAAAAGAGAATACTACAGAGTGCCTAGTGCCAACAGTAATTTTGTTAATGTTGAAAATCTATTGTTAATAGAGGAATTTTGCTTAAAAAAATGAATTTAACGTGATTTGTAAAAAAAAGCCAGATATTCCGCCAGATATGTTTGAAATAAGCCAGATTTCCCGCTAGCCGGCAGATGAGATTTCTTCAAGCTAGATGGAGTAAAAAATAGCCAGATCTAAGCGGGAAAACAGCTAAATTGGCAACACTGGTAACATGTTTAGGACTGCTTTTGGGTCATGGTGGGGGGAAGTATATATTGTTTCTTAGCAAAGTTGTGTAGATTTCTGCATTCGTTGAAATAATTTATTTCAGTCACTTTTAATACTTTTTTGAATTATTTCTAAATAACGTATTTTTCTTTTTAATTCTATTTTTTGTTGGATTCATTATTTATTGTTCATCGAGATGTAAGTGTTTTATATATTAGATGTGTTTATTTTTATTCTTTAATTATTAATTAGGGGCCAGGTAGTTAATAAAATAATCTGGAAATTTCTTGTAATACCTAGTGGGTTGGATTTTTATTATTTGGAATTCTTGACCAATTCTTGTACTTTATGTAAAAATTGTGGTTTGGTATTAGTAATTTTTAGAAGAGGGGGAATAATTTTTCATAAATATTTATAGTGAAAGGAAAGATTTAAGTATCTTTTTTAGGTATCTTTTTTTTTGAAAAAAGGTGGAAATTATTTCAAAAAATCAATCCAGATCTAAAATATTAATAAATGAATATATCTTTAAGGACCAATCATCTGATATGGTATGCAATGTAAAAATATTTTCTCTAAAATCTATGATTGGTCCTTAAAGATAAATTCATTTATTAATATTTTTAACCGACTTCAAAAAAGGAGGAGGTTCTCTATTCGATTGAATTTTTTTTTTTTTTTTTTTTTGTGCCTATGTTACCTCATATCTCCGCCAATTGTCAACCGATTTTGAAAATTTTTTTTTGCATTGGGTCCAGTCTAGCTTCCGATTGGTTCCATTTTTTTTGATTTTTTTCATAGGTATTCGACCTTTTTTATTAGGTTTGTTTAGACCTAACTCTCTTTGTTTATGAACCGATTTCGATGGTTCTTTTTTATCCGAAAGGGGGTGTCTTAGGGATGGTGTCATATTAATTTGGTCAAGTTCTGATGATATAATCACTATTAATAACATCACTAAAAAGAGAAAAATAAAAATTTTTAAGAAAAAAATAAAAACCGACTTCAAAAAAATTAAATGCAACAAATATAAAAATACACTAAAAGGTATAAAATAATTATTATCTTATTTAGTTACAACTAAACGACGAAAGATTAACACGAAATTACTTTTTGAAGTTGGTGCCAAACATATACCTTTTATGAATCGCACTCGACGGATCTTACTTAGTACGTTTGGCGGGTACGCTCAGCTTATAGGTATAGTTTGTTTGGCACCGACTTTAAAAAAGTAATTTCGTGTTAATATTTCGTCGTTTAGTTGTAACTAAATAAGATAATAATTATTTTATACCTTTTAGTGTATTTTATATTTGTTGCATTTAATTTTTTGAAGTCTGTTTTATTTTTTCTTAAAAATTTTTTAGATCTGTGTTGATTTTTGAAATAATTTCCATCTTAAAAAAAGATACTTAAATCTTTGCTTTCACTTTAAAATTAAAGGACCCCTCACTGAAAACTTTTTTCAGTTTAGCCTGATTTTTTACTATTCCCTTCGAGTTGAAGGGAGTGAAAAATCTGTAGCTATAATTCTTATATATGTTCCATATCGGAGAGAGATTTGTCTTAAGGGTTTGGTTTACGGCCCGGCAAGCTTAGTTATCGCTTGGGTTCGATTCCTAAGGGGACAAACCTCTCTGATATCCAATGTAAAAATATTTTCTCTAAAATCTATGATTGGTCCTTAAAGATAAATTCATTTATTAATAAATATTTATATTTTTTATTTTGAATTGAGGCTAATTTGGACATCCAAGACAATGTGTATAAAATGTTTAATTTATTTGATGTTGCATTTTAAATCTTAGAAAAGCAACTTTTATTTCAGTTTTTTTTTTCTACGCTTTATTAAATTACTGATTTTAATTTATTTTTATTTTTTTTTTTAAGTAAATATGGCTAGAATAGGATAATGATAAAAGTTGGCTTCAGAAAAATTTAGTACATTTGGAGGATTGAGTTTGAGAAAAATAATTGTTTGGTGGTAGTTAACCCGAAATATATATATTGAATTTTTTTTTATATCTTTTGATAATTTTTTAATTTTAATCTGAAACATGTGAACAAGAGATCTCTTTTTTTTTATTTATTTAATGTCACCGGGAACAAAGCCCATTTAGACAGCACATAAGTAGAGTGTTAGTAGGGTTAGTGAGGGAGCCGAGTTTTCAGCCGGTAGAAATTTTTATTTGCCAGCTAGGATCGAACCCCGGACCTCCACTTCAACATCGTCATAATCGATCGATGCCGAAGCGAAGCCAGTGCGTTAGCTGACTGAGCTACCCGACTCCCCCAACCAAGAATCCTTAACTCATAGTAAATGAATATTAAATATAATATTTATTTACCCTTATCTTTATTAAAGATGTTTCACCTTGCACCAACAACACAATCTCTAATAATTATGAAGATGTTGATGGTTGGCCGGGATCAACCCACAATTTCTTGCGTTTGGGATTCTCAAAATAAATCCACTTTTCATCCTCAGTCACAATTCGATGCAGGAACGACTTTTTTTGTCAAGCAAGCAGGATTTCGCAGGTGGTTTGGCGTCGCTCCATCTGCCTATAAGTTCAATTCATGCGGAACCCATTTTTCGATCTTTTGAACCTTGATATTGTAGTCAGAAGGGACCAGGTCTGGTGAATAAGCGTCATGGGGTAACACCTCCCAGTTGAGTCTCTCCAAGTAGTTTCGGACTATTGTTGACGTGTGCGGTGGCACGTTGTTGTGGAGGAAAATCAGCTTGCCATGTCTTTGCTGATAATCCGGTCTTTTTTCACGCAGAACACGGTGCAATTTGATCAGTTATTGGTGGTAGCGGATGGCATAGACGGTTTCACCTGGTTTTAACAACTCATAGTAGACGATACCCTGCTGATCCCACCAAACGCACAGCATCGTCTTCGTGCGTTTGGTCTTGGGGAAGATGTTGATGGTTGGCCGGGATTAACCCACGATTTCTTGCGTTTAGGATTCTCAAAATATATTCACTTTTCATCCCCAGTCACAATCCGATGCAGGAACGACTTTTTTTTTGTCAAGTGAGCAAGATTTCGCATGTGGTTTGGCGTCGCTCCATCTGGCTATAAGTTCAATTCATGCGGCACATATTTTACGATCTTTTGAACATTTCCCATGACACGTAGGCGCATGGAAATGGCTGGTTGAGTAACACCCAATTGCTCGCCAAGCATTTTTTGAGATTGGGTATCGTCCTCGTCCAAAAGGGGCCTGCAATTGATGGTCCTCAACTTTCTTGGGTCGATTTACACGCTTCTTGACGCTCAGGTCAAAATTGCCGTCTTTGAACCGACTAAACCAAACTCTGAACCTTGTTTTCGTCACCAAATGCTTACACAACGCATACGATGCGATTCGGAAACCTATTATTTCAAATTAAAGGAGAAACATGATTACTAAAGGAAAAATATATGTTGTTGTATGTAATTGCTTGTGCATTGATTAATATTCACAAATGTCAAACTCATAAAAAGAGGTTATAGCATGTTGGTAAAGTAGCTTAAAACGCTCACTCGGCATCTATAAGCGAAGCACCGTTTTAAACTTATACACTTAATAAAAAATTATTTGTTTTATGAATATTGTTATTTATTCGTCAATCGATTTAATTAAATAGATAGGGTTTGTCGTCAAACATGGATTCATTTACTGTGGATACGCGGGGGCGGTTAAAGTATTGTTAGTTAAAAATTTTGAATGATTTTCACATGTAATAATATATGGAAGGAAAACGTTTGTTATTAAGTTTTGTAAAATGATGTGATTGATTATTATTTATCAGGCATTATAGTATAATTTGATTTATTTGTATTATTTTTCTGTTCTATTAGAAAAAAATAAGACATCATTTTTTTTATCTACGGAAACATTCTAGTACTGATTGCAACCTAAACGAAACTACATTATTTTAGATTGTAGAAAAAATATAATTTAAATAAAATTTATGATTTGATTCAATTTTTGTGGATAACGTGCTCTACGTCGTCAGTCGAGCCCTTTTGCATACTACTTACTCTATATTTTAAATTTAAAAATTCCTCTCAAAACAGAAGAGGATATTGAAATGGCAATTGAGCATTTTAATAACACCATACAAAAATCTGCATGGGAATCAACACCCGAAATAGAAATCAAAGAAGGACAAATTAACTTTACAACTGAGATAAGAGAAAAATTGAAAGAAAAACGGCGACTTCGAAAAATATGGCAAACAACTCATTACCCAGCAGACAAGTCAGCCTTTAATAGAGCCACGAAGGAGCTAAAAAATCTCATTTTTAAAAATAAAAATGATACACTTCAAGACTATCTCTCGAAATTATCACCACAAGGCAACAATGAACATTCCTTATGGAAAGCAACTAAATACCTAAAAAGACCTAAATCCTTCATATCTCCATTAAAAACAAACACAAACTCCTGGGCAAGAACAAATCCAGAAAAAGCCGAAACCTTTTCCCATTACTTGGAAAACACTTTTAATCCCTTTCCCCAAACATGTCTGAGTTCTGAAAATCACCAAATAGAAGAATTTTTGAATTCTCCTTTACAATTATCCCCACCCATTCGACCCTTTACAACAAAAGAAATAGAAAATTTCTTAAAACATGAACCAAATAGAAGAAAATCTCCTGGATACGACCTAATTACGATTGAAATTTTAAAAAAAATTCCGAAAAAGGGAATAACTCTACTCTCCGAAATATTTAATGCCATTTTAAAAACACGATATTTTCCAACCCAGTGGAAGTTTGCTTACATAATCATGATTCTTAAGCCGGGTAAAAAGGAATCTGAAGTTTCTTCATACCGCCCAATCAGTCTGCTACCACAAACATCAAAGATTTTTGAGAAACTTCTTCAACTACGATTAAAGGCTGAAATCGAAATGGATGAAATACTACCTCATCATCAATTCGGATTTCGACATCACCATTCAACATCCGAGCAGATCCACAGAATCGTAAATATCATCGAAACAACCTTGGAAGAAAAAAAATATGTTCTGGAGTGTTCCTGGATGTCAGACAGGCATTCGATAAAGTGTGGCATCCTGGACTTCTCTATAAAATAAAAAAACTATTCCCTGATCATTACTACTGGATATTAAAATCATATCTTGAAGATCGCTACTTCCAAGTAAAGATTGAAGATGACTTTTCGAAATTCCATCAAATTCGAGCAGGAGTTCCTCAAGGAAGCATTTTGGGGCCCTTACTTTATACTATATATACAGCTGATATTCCAATCCTGGAGGACACTTTCGTTGCTACCTATGCGGATGATACTGCTTTACTTGTCATAAATGACGACCCCGACACAGCTTCCAATCGTCTCCAAGAACAACTAGATACCTTACAACACTGGTTAAAAAAATGGAGAATCCATATAAACGAACAAAAATCAACTCATATCACATTTACAAACAAAAAAATTACATGTCCACCCGTTTATTTAAACTCTAAAATCATCCCTAATAGTAACTCTGTGAAATATCTTGGCTTAATCTTAGACTCGAGACTCACATGGAAAACCCACATAGACTCCAAACGCAACCAAATAAACTGTAAATACAAAAGAATGTACTGGCTTATAGGAAGAAAATCCCAACTGGCGTTAAAAAACAAAATACTTATTTATAAAGCGATTTTAAAACCAATCTGGTCTTATGCATGTCAACTCTGGGGAACAGCAAGTGAATCCAATATAAGCAAGATACAACGACTCCAATCCAAAATCCTTCGATCCATAACTGATGCTCCGTGGTACATAACCAACGAATCACTGCATACCGATCTTCAGGTTTCCTCTGTCAGGAAAGTTATCCATATTGCTTGCCAAAAACATATTCATAAGCTGGACAATCACTCCAACCCGTCAGCCATATCCTTACTCGATAATAGCCAATCGATAAGAAGACTAAAGAAGAACCATGTCCTGGACACAGAAGACCGCTACACGACAAACAACTGGGAAAACAAATTTCACTAGAATAGTCATTTCTGGATGATTTCTTCTATTTCATGTATCGTGTGTATGAGTGAGTGGACGAGACATGAACGTGTATTGAATGCGTGAGAGAATGAATGTATCTTTTATCAAATTTACTTATAGTTCAAATTGTATTGAACTGATTGTAAAATGACATAATATTGAATAAAAAAAAAAAACTTACTCTATATTTGATTGCTAATATATATATAAATATTTTTTTTCAGGACCATATTACTTTATAATTCATATTTATATTTCTATATAAAAATGAATCAAATTCGTAAGAATTATGAGGATGTTGATTTTGAAGAGAACTGGGATCTTATAGCAGAAACAGTTTTTGATTACATTACTGCGGTATCTGTTGATAAGACAACATCTATAGAAAGAAAAAAGTAAGTAATAATTCAAATCAAGGCTTAGATAACTTTTAATTTCAATTAAGATTTCATTTTAATTTATTTTTGTTACGAAACTTTTTTAATATTTTTTCTGCATATGTGAGTGTATCGTTCTAGCCCTCGAGCACTTTTCTCTATTTAACAAACATATCTTTTGTTGATATGTACCAACTTGTGTTATACATAGAAATAAAAATGTATATTTTTTTTAGTCAAATTAGGATCCTTTGTACTACAGTACCTCTCCAATATGATGGACAATTATATAACGAAACAAAATCATTTTTAACAACGTATGTCGAACTACTTAAAGAAGACTTTAAACAATATGATAGACAAGTTTTACTTAAATCATATTATGAAGCTTGGAGCCATTATAAACAAGGCATGCAGAATTTAGATGAGCTGTATTGGTAAGTATTTTTATTTTATTAATTAAAATTATATTATTCTAAATAAATGATTTTTTTTGGAGTTTACTCCGTAAGAATCGATTTGCATATAAGGAGCCCGGTATGGAAAATTATGGGTAGTAAAATTCAGTCAACGAATGACAGCGTTACGTTTTTCGTACGCACACTCTTCTGGTGGTGAAAAAGGGCAACATCATTCAAACATTTTTTTAGGCGCGAATTTTAAAATTGACATTGAAAAATTAATCGAAAAAATATTATTATTATATTATATATATATATTATTATATTATATATATATATATATAAATCGCAGAAATAGGGACTCGAGATTGTTACCCCCCTCTCACACCCCACTTCTAAATCCTTATAAGGAAATTTTATAAAAATATATTATTAATCTTTTAAATAAAAATTATTTTCTTAGGTCCTTAAATCAGATATATGAAAAGAAAATGCAATATTATATTGGAGCTGACGATCAAAAATACATTGGAGATTTGGGTAAGATTTTTCAATAATTTTTCCTATTGCTATTTCAAATAAATTTTTACATGCTTAGTAATTATAATTTTATTTTTTTAATCTTAGGTCTAGAAATATGGAGAGAGTATATGATAAAACCCATTGGTGGAATTCTAGTGTCTCTTTTATTAGACATGATCCGTCAGGAGAGAATCGAACCTTCTGTAGAATATTCATCAACCATCATCAGAGAATGCATCAATTCATTTATTGAAGCGGATAGAGAAAATCACTATACTCGTACACAAATGAAAGTTAGTATAATTTCATTCACGTTTTTAGTTTTTTTTTTTTTTTGTTTTTCATATGACTATTAATTACAAAGAAATTTATTAAAATAATGTTTTTTTACAATCTTTAAAGAATTTGGTGTCGGTTCTAGGTGAAACATTTTAATAGATAATAAGTAAAAATATATTTTTCTAGGTGGGTTTCATAAATAAAACACATATATGTTTTGAGTTTTTATCTCGATATATAATATATTTCGGGTTATGAGCCCATCATCAGGAGTTACAAAAGAAAACTAATTATAAAATTGGAAACATATGTGTAAGTGAAGTTGATTTGCGAAGAAGGTACATGGTGGGGGAAAGAATGCGGTATTGAGTACTCAAGCTGGAGTTGTTTAGGAAAAAAGAATTTAGTCTTTTTGATTTTAAGTCGATTCCACGTTTTCAGTAGAGGTTGCCATTAATAGTCAAAACATCAAAAATGGAATCCAATAAGGTTATTCCTCTAGTAATAGATGAGAATCAATCGCTATTTTTGATTTTAAGTCGATTCCTCCATGTCTTCAGCAAAGGTAACGGATAAGAAAACAACGCAGTTGCTATGGTTACTTATAAAAAATCCGACTCGAGGCATCCAGCTAAAATCTGACCCCGGGGGTAGAGACAAATTTTAAAAAATATATAACTAGTATCGTAATTAGGCTTATGGCTAGAAAGGCCGAAAAGCCAAAAAAAAAAAAAAAAAAAAAAAAATACCTAGCGAGTAGTAACTGTACATGAATTATTATGATACATATTTTGTTATTAAATGGTAAATTAAATGATTTTTTTATATTTTAAAAAGTAAAAATGTATACTAAATAATATCTTGATCCTTTGTCAAATAAAAAATAGTCACTTATAATTACACGAGAGCTTTTTTTTGCCGAAGTAAACTTGACATTTTAATGAGAATTTTGTTGCCTGGCAACTAAACGAAAAAAACTACCTGTGAAAAAATTACGAGTCCGTAGGACGAGTAATTTTTTCTGGTAGTTTTTTGAGTTAAATTGCCCAAAGGCAACAAAACTCGAATTATAAAATATCAAGTTTACTTCGACCCAAAAAAAGCTTGAGTGTAATTCGGTAAGACAATTTAATGAATCAATACGTAAATCACAAAATTAACAAAATTAAGACATAAATTAGTTTATTTAATTTAGAGGAAAAGTACAATTGTTAAAAATACAATTCTTATAAACAACTTGATAAAAAAATAAATAGGAAAATAAAAATAAAAAAAATAATCGTATAGGATCTGAAATAAAAACATAAAATTAAATAAGATTTGTTTCCAAGCTATATAAAAAAAAGCCACTTGAACCACTTTATTTGTAAACACACCTGTTTTGTTATGATTTAGACACCTGTTAATTAAAAACAAACAAAAAATTTCTAATTTTAATATAATATAATAATATTTGCTTTAACCTATTAGTGGGTTTTAAAATTAAAAAACCAATTAATAAATAAAACATAATTGAAAAAATAAAGCTAGGTTCAGTTTTGTCGCTGGAAAAGTTAGGGTAAACTTTTTTCGCTGTCATAGTGACAAAAACACCGTTGCTTATGGGACTTTTAGTGTATGAATTAAATTGTCATTAAAATATTTAAATCTCGACATTCCAATTCTTATTATTATTATTATTATTATTTTAGTTTTATGAAGAAACATTTGAAAATCAGTTCCTTAAAGAGAGTGGCGAGTACTTTCAAAAGGAATCCCTGAGGCTTCTCTCGGAAGGTAACTTCACTGATTATATGGAAAAGGTGTCTCAACTTCGAAATGAAGAGTATCGAAGGAGCATACAATATCTTCAACCAAGGTTGTATTCAAAATCCTCTAAACATTTCATTCAAGAGAGTTTTCTTAATAATTAATAAATAGTTTTTTTTCTTGCACTGGTTTCAAAGTTCACAGAACTTTTGATCAGTTTATGATAGCTGATCATATAAAAATGTTCTATATTCAAAATATGAAATTTTTAAAAGATGCAGATATGAAGGGAATGGCCTTACTTTACAGGCTAGTAAAACCTGTCCCAGAGGCACATCGTACTATTGTAGCTCAAGTGCTTGATTATTTCATGAAAGGGGGAACCTCTTGTGCTCCCGTGAAGGAAGATCAAAAATCCCCGGGTCGCTTTGTAGAAAGGATAATGGATTTTCATGCCAAGAGTCACAAGTTCATTAAAGACGTATTTAACGGAGATTTAGAAATTATAAATGCTTTGGATAAAGCATGTATTCATCATATAAATCAGAAACCAAATCTAAATTCACATTCCCCTTCTTCTGAATTGGTAAATTTAATTGATTGCACTATTAATTTATTTGTAGAAAATTATTTAATCGTATTTAATTTATTTTTTTATTTTTTTAGCTTGCAAAGTATTGTGATAGTGTTCTGAGAAAATCAACAAAACCATTTTCTGAAAAGGAAATCGAAGAAAAGCTTACGGAGGTTATTAGAATTTTTGTTTATATTAATGACAAAGATTTATTTCTAAAATTCTACAGCAGAATGTTATGCAAAAGATTACTTCGTCAGCACTGTTTCGAAGATGAAGAAACAATGATCAACCAACTTAAGGTAAGCTTTATTTTCGTTCCTGAACTAGGAGAAATTATTTTTTTTTAATTTTTTCAAATTTCTGAATTTTTTGTTTTATATTAATGTTAAGAAAATAATTTTGAAAGTTTAGCTATCATATTGAATAGTTATTTTTACTATACATCCTCCACAAGTTAAAGAAAATTATGTAGACGGGAGTTGGATTGAAAATATATAACACATGGGCTGAAAAGTCCCGGGCCTAACAAAGAAAACACGTTTTTATTTTGTTCAAAATTAGCTTTATTCATCAACGTAATCTCCATCAACAGCAACGCAATCATTCCAGCGCCGCTCTAACATTTCGATACCACTTTTGTAGAATGATTTATCTTTTGCCTCAAAATAGGCCTCAGTTTCAGCGATAACCTGTTCATTCGTGCGAAATTTCTTGGGGGGGGGGGGGACCGGCGAGCATTTTTTTGAGGTCTGCGAACAGCCAGTAGTCGCTGGGAGCCAAATCTGGCGAATACGGTGAATGTGGGAGCAATTCGAAGTTCAATTCATGTAGTTTTGCCATTGTTTTGATTGACTTGTGACATGGTGCGTTGTCTTGATGAAACAGCACTTTTTTCTTCTTCAAATGGGGCCGTTTCTTTGCAATTTTGGCCTTCAAACGCTCCAATAACGCTATATAATATTCACTGTTGATGGTATTTCCCTTCTCAAGATAGTCGATGAATATTACACCACGCACATCCCAAAATACCGAGGCCATAACCTTTCCAGCCGATTGTTGTGCTTTTGGGCGCTTTGGACGAGGTTCACCAGTTGCTGTCCACTCAGATGACGATCGTTTTGATTCCGGAGTGAAGTGATGGATCCATGTTTCATCCATTGTCACATATCGACGCAAAAATTCCGGTTTGTTACGTTTAAACATGTCCAAACACTGCTCAGAATCATCAACACGTTGTTGTTTTTGGTCAACAGTGAGCAAGCGCGGCACCCACTTTGAACAGAGCTTTCTCATACTCAAATGCTCATGTAATATAAAGCCAACACGTTCTTTTGATATCTTTACGATGTCAGCTAACTCACGCAGCTTCACTTTTCGATCATTCAAAACGATTTTGTGGATTTTTTTGATGTTTTCTGGTGTTACCGCCTCATTTGGACGTCCACTGCGTTCTGCATCATCGGTGTCCCTACGACCACGTTTGAAGTCAGCAAACCAACGTTTTATTGTTGTTTCTGATGGAGAGGAGTTCCCATAACACTTTTCAAGCCATTGCTTCGCTTGAACGGTATTTTTTCCCATCAAGAAGCAGTGTAAAATTAAAACACGAAATTGTTTTTGATCCATTGCTCTGAAAAGCGTCACTCTTAGCACAATAACTCACAAACTAATGAATAGAATATCATGAAATTTTGACAGCTGTCTTTTGAAGGTTGGTACTAACTGAAAAAGAGGTGAATTCAAAAAAGCTAGCGCAATGTATGTGTTAGGCCCGGGATTTTTCAGCCCATGTGCTATATATATATATAATTATTTTTAATATATTAAAGGGAAGGGAATCTGGTGCTTAGAAAATAATTTTTGACATTTAAATCAATAAAACATATGATATGTCGTGTATGTATTCATACATCTACATGTTTGTTAGTTTTTGATAAATATATTTACATATTTACTACAAAATGCGCAATTTAGTCAAAAAATTTAAGATGCTATTAAATAAACCACAAAAGTTTAAACAAACTTTTATATTTCAGGGGTGGTTCATGACACCCCCACTAAAGTTTATTCACTTCCAAAGAATTAGAAGAGGTTTTTGTTAAAGTTATATATAGACTTGACCTCTCTGTGGACACCCCTGAATAATATAATTTTAGGATATGTATTTTCAACTGCAAAGTTCGAATTTATAAGGCTTTCATACAGAAAAGTAAACTAAGATAATACAATTTTCAATTTATTTATTTTTTATTTCAGAAAACTGCTGGCTATGAATTTACGAAAAAACTAAGTCAAATGCTGAAGGACATAACCCTTTCGGGGGATTTGAATAATCAGTTCCAAAATCATATAAACGAGGGCAATTTTAAATTGGGAATAACTTTTTCTATTAAAGTTTTACAAGTAAGTATTTTTTTTAATTATAAAATCTTTAAATATTTTACATAAATCCAAATTACTTTATTTTAAATTAATTTTAATTTTTAATTTTTTAAGTCTGGTTCTTGGCCAAATTTCGTATCATCGTCGAATCAGTCTTTGGCTGTCCCACAATACTTGATGACATCTATTCAAGCGGTAAATTTTTATCTTATTAAATTTAACAAATTTTAATTCTTTATTTAATTAATAATATGTATAATTTAATTTTAATTCTTTTAATTTTAGTTTGAAAATTTCTATCAAGGAAAATTTGAAGGCAGAAAACTTACTTGGCTCCATAATTTATCTCAAGGTATAATTTTTTATTTTTATTTTTCATATTTATTTTTTGATTATTATTAATAATTTTTTTTTTTTTTAATTTTTAGGTGAACTCTTACTAACATATCTGGACAAACAATATCGCCTTACAATCCATACTTTTCAAATGGCAATACTTTGTCTTTTTGAAAAGGACGATTCTCTAACGGGCAAGGAAATTCAGGATACATTACAACTTGATTCTGAGCAACTTTCTAAACAGGTTGCAACCCTGGTTGATAGCAATTTACTCAAATCCAACACTCCGGTAATTTCATATTCTATTCAGATATTTACATATAAATTAAATTTGAAAATAATAAAATTAGTACCTGGAGCCACCGAGCGATGCACGGTAACCCCTGACCCCCCCACCCTCTCCCGAAACCACACACCAATGCACCCCCACTCTGCCCCACCCCACACCAACCGCGCCTCCCACCCCCGGATTCCCCCACCTTCTGCACCTCCCACATTCACCCCACCACGCACCCAGTTTTTGCATTTCTAGCTTTCTAATGGTCTACATATATATTATGTGTATATTTGTTTACTCGTACACCAATTTGCCCACATTCGTTCATATTGATAAACATTTTAAAAAATAAATAGGAAAAAAATAATAAAAAAAATAATCGTATAGAATCTGAAATAAAAACATAAAATTAAATAATATTTGTTTCCAAGTTATATAAAAAAAAGCCACTTGAACCACTTTATTTGTAAACACACCTGTTTTGTTATGATTTAGACACCTGTTAATTAAAAACAAACAAAAAATTCCTAATTTTAATATAATATATTAATATTTGCTATAACCTATTAGTGGGTTTTAAAATTAAAAAACCAATTAAAAATAAAACATAATTGAAAAAAATATAAACAAACTTTTTTATTGAGATTTTCATCTGTCAATAATTACTTTAATTAAGAAAAGATCAATTAAGATTAAATTTGTCGAGGTCCAGACCTAGCCAGATCGCTTTCTCATCCTCAAAACTTGTTAATAGAATTTGTTTCATCAAAATCGGTAAAGCCGTTTTCAAAATAGAACAATGATACAAATATATATATAAATAATATATAAACAAATATATATACAATTTTTGCTCGTTTAATAAGAGTAGATATAATTGCTAGACTTATTGTATAGCTCAGTTGGTTAGAGCATGCATACCCAGGTTCAAGTCCTGACTGTTTTTTGATGTGCTTATAAAAATGTTTCTTTATTTTCTATTTAAATTTTTGATTAATTTTTATCTCTTCACTGAATTAATAAATATGAAATCTTTTTTGTAGACTATTTTGCCTGAGACCCTTTTATCTCTAAATTTGGAATATACTAATAAAAATATAAAAATTAAATTAAACGCCCCCCCCTCTACCGCGAGATTCTCCACAAGAGGTGAAACTATCAGTGGGCCGTGTTGATGAAGAAAGGAAACAGTTTGTATTTGCAGCAATTGTCAGGATTATGAAAGCAAGAAAATCACTTAAGCATTCTGCACTTACTCAGGAGGTGAGTTCAAATCTATTCAATTTTTAACTTTTAACATTACTATGGCCTCTTTTATAAATATAAACTAATGACAATTTGTTATTTTAGGTTCTTTCTCAGGCAAAAGGGTTCTTTGTTCCGTCCGTCGGCTTTATTAAAAAATGTATCGACCAATCAATTGATAAAGAGTATATTGTACGTAATGAGAGCTCTTTAAACGAATATAATTATGTTGCATAAAGCATACTTACCTATTGTTAACAATTCTTATTCCATCTATTTATCTATCTATCTATTTATCTATCTTATTTATTAAATTTAAAAAAAATGTTTGATATTCCTAGTTGTATTTATTGTCAAAATTACTGGCAGTTCCGTAACGAGGGTATTCTTTTGTCTCTTAGCTCTAGTTTCAAAATTTGTATTATATCATTTGAATTTCTAGAGTTAATATAAATGTATAAATGTATCTATCTTATTGATTAAATTAAAAATAAAAATATTTCCATGAATTAATTTGTATTTTATTTTCTAAAACTACATAACCTTTTATTCTGTTAAGTCATTGAAAAGCAGATAATTAAATTTGATTATTAATCAGCTTCATATATTCCGAGGATTGAAAGTTCCCGTGCTTCCAAAGGCTTAGAAACGGTGGTAAGTGGTAGGAGGAAAATAATTAGAATTTGGTAAATGATAAGAGAAAAACGCGATAATAAATTAGAAAGCATCATACTTTCAGCAGGACTGAATGGCCAAGTGGACTAGCTAACTAACATAGATATGATTTTCTCGCTGGATTGTCCAGCAACAAGACAAAGCCAAAAGATGGCTCTTTACTATTCAATTCCGATTAAATTTGTTCATTTATAAATTTTAGATTCCATTTCTTTTGAATTTCGGTATTCAAACTAATTAGTTTTTGAGTTTCGTAAATAAATGATCTCTTTAAAGTTTGAATTTTTATTTAAATCACACATTATTATTTTTTATAATTATTTATTGAAACAAATAATTACAAATTTAAATACAACGTTTCTATCGACTTATTCTGCGATCGTATTCCAGTATGAGCACCCACTCCGATTATAGGTTAACTGAGCCAATCACCTGTACTTCATGTTTATATCGACTCAAAACACAATATTGTACCGACGGCATCAGCGCCCCCTGTCGGATTGAGCATTACATGTTTTTAAAGATTATAAAGCTCTAGAGAGCTAGAAATGCAAAAACTAAACACCCAAAATGTGTGTGTGGGGGGGGGGGGGGTCAAAAAATGAAAATTCTTTCTCTTGGGCCAAACTCAACCAAATTTTGTATACATAATCTGTGCGTGACTAGAAGGATAGAAATGCAAAAACTGAGTGCGGGGGTGGAATGGGGGGTGAGGAGTGAGGCGGAGTAGGGTGGAAGTGAAGGGGTGGTGCGGGGTGGAGTCCAGGGGCATAGCGGGGGTAGGGTCCAGGGGGCTAGGCGGGGGTGTGGTGCGCAGGGTTGGAAGGCACGGGGTGGATGGGGTGCGGGTTGTGGTGTGGGGGGCGTGGGTTAAGAACGGGTGCGGAGTGGGGGGTGCTGGAGGGGGTTTTAGGGGTGGGGGTAGTGGGTTAGGGAATGGAGTGTTGGGGTGCTGGTGTGGGGCAGGGGTTGGCCATGGTGCGGGGTGGGGGTGCGACGGTGCTGGGTGGGTTTCGGGGGGTGTGGTGGATCGGGTGGGGTGAGGGTGGAGTTCGAGGGCTGGGGCTCCAGGGGGCGTGCCCCCTGGCTAGCAAGAAAAACGCCGGTTTGTTAAATTCGTAGGCCTTTTCGCAAAGCTGTCTAATGGCGAATATAGCGTCGACACAGGATCGACCTTTCCTGAAGCCTTGTTGCTTAACTTTTGTAAATAAAGATATTATTAAAGGAAGCTTTGTTTGAGAATTATTTCGCCCCGAAATATCCCTCCAGCTCACGCAGATCCATCAAGACTAAAGATAGGTCATTGTATCTTCTCTCATCAATATCTTTTCAATAAACAATCCCCGCCTCACTGCGTTTCTTGTTTTAAGAGAATGAATGTACACCATCTTTTGATAGAGTGTCCTTTATACAATACCCTGAGAGATAGATTTAAAATTCAAGGAAATTTAAAGAATATTTTGGTAGACACGAAAGAATTTAATAATTTATTTCAATTTTTAAAAGAAATTAAACCCATTTAATTATTCATACAGGCGAAAAGCCTTTCGTCTGTGATTGCTGCGACAAGAGATTCTCCAGTAAGAGAAGTCTCAATAGACATTTATTTATTCATACAGACGAAAAGCTTGCACACACATAAATGATTTTGACAGCTAATTACAAGGCAATTAAACTCGAGGCAAATGAATCTGATCTCTGACGACCAACAGTCATTTAGATTCAACCTTTGTGTCCAGTGAAATTATTTGTACTTCTCCCGTTGGATATAGTGTATGCATCTTTTGCTTGAAAATTAAACAAATTTTAATATCGGAGATGTTTTAATATTTATTTTTCCCAAATTTACCTCTTCTATTTTTCAGGCATTTTTGGGCATAGATACGCAAAATAAGCTGACGTGTTCTGATGTGGCCATCCACCATACAACCTGGCCCCTCACTTATATTTAATATTTAATAAAATTATTTATAATTATGTAGGGGAGGGCGGTTAGTTTTTCCATTTTTAGACTTCTAGGGTCCCACTGATTATGTATACAAAATTTGGTTGAGTTTGGTAAATGGCAAAGATTTTAATTGAATGTAACTGAACAATAATAAAAAAATAAAGTATTTTCTTTAAACATACTTAGTGATTAATTTAATTAAATAAATATCCATAACTTTATGTTGCGATTATAGGTGTTTGTAAATTCACTAATGCTGCAGCAATCACAACAATATAGTCTGTCTGTAAAAGGTAACATATTATGATTAACAACTGCATGAGGTTTGAGAAAATCAAACTCTCACATATCATATGTCCTCTGATGAGTTTCTTGTCGGATACTTCTCCGCAGAGGTATTTCCGAACCATCGGTAGATTCACGAAATTTTATAAATAAAAAATTTAAAAAAATATTATTTTTTTTATTGATTTTTATCTAATTTTATTTCTATTTTAAATTTAAGAAAAAAAATTACTCGTTATTTAAATCGTATATATATATATATATATGTAGGGGGCGGGTTTCACCCCTTCGCTCGTAGGGGTGAAATACACTTCTTTATTCTTTAAAATATATTTATTTACATAAAGGGGGGGGGGTAATACATTTTCGTGTCTAGGGGGTCATCGTTAAAACATCTTAAAACACATCATCTTAAAATTAACGTCGTACAATTGCTATCAACTATAAGCTAGCACATCGACAAACATGTCTTAACCATCACTCGCTTTCAACTATAAACTTCCAGCCGTTGACAATTCACCCTCGGCAACCACACATACACATACACAACACACATGCATATGAGCGGGGTGGGGTGCCATGTCAGCCGACCAGCCCTTGGGCACAATGCTCGCTAAAAGAAAGAATGCGACCTTCACAGGGTACAAAGCCCAGACGGACATGTGGCAAACATATGATCTTAAACAGAAATCAATATGGTTCACTAAATCAAACACTTAATCAAGCAATTAATTTCCTACATATATATATATATATTTTTTTATCTCAAAAAAGAATGAAAATATTTTGATAAAAAAAAAAAAAAAAAAAAATAAGGCAAAACACCACTTTTTTCTTTCCGAATATTTAGATTTTATTTTAGACCATGAAATACGAGGTATGTTCAAAAGAAAAGGTGAATTTTCAATTTTCGTGGCAGCGAAGTTTGTTCCAAAATTGCTAAATTTTGAGCAAAAGCAACGTCGCATTAGTATCGCTCAGGAGTTGTTGAATGACGTCAACGACGATCCAGGTTTGCTCAAAAGGGTCATAACTGGTGACGAAACGTGGGTATATGGTTATGACGTCGAAACCAAGGTCCAATCATCCCAATGGAAGCGGCCAGATGAGCCAAGACCGAAAAAAGCACGCCAAGTTCGATCAAATGTGAAGGTTTTGCTCACTGTTTTCTTCGATTACAATGGCGTGGTGCATCATGAGTTCTTGCCAACAGGTCGTACGGTTAATAAGGAATACTACAAGGAAGTTATGCAACGTTTGCGTGAAGCAATACGGCTCAAACGATCGGAATTGTGGGAAAAAAATCATGGATTCTGCATCACGATAATGCACCAGCTCACACATCAATGCTTGTTCGTGATTTTTTGGCCAAAAACAACACCCTAATCATGCCTCAACCACCTTATTCACCAGATTTGGCTCCCTGCGACTTTTTCCTATTCCCAAAACTGAAGAGACCAATGAAAGGAAAGCGTTTTGCCACAATTGATGAGATAAAGTCAGAATCGAAGAACGAGCTGATGGCCATACCGAAAAGCGCATTTCAGAAGTGCTTCGAGGATTGGAAGAAGCGCTGGCATAAGTGCATTATATCTGAGGGGGATTACTTTGAAGGGGACAAAATGGATATTGATGAATAAATAAATACTTTTCAAAAAAATTCAAACTTCACCTTTTCTTTTGAACAGACCTCGTATATACCATAGACACGCCATCTGCTACTCTCCACACAGAGTGAAGTGAGGCCAACATCGCCTACAGATGACGTCACATTCTCGCAAAAATATTTTGGTATATTAATTTAATATTAATTTGCGATTATTGGATTCCAAAATAAATATACTAAACTACGATAAATTAATCTCAATGTATAATAATTCCTATAGTGGCCATGCTATTTCTGGGTGTTCCTACCTACAGATTACGTCACGTTCTCTAGTTGTCCTCACCAAATCGACACCAGGGCTTGTCTATATATTTCATGGTCTAAGGATTTTATATTTCAAATTATAATATGTAATAATATATATATAAATTTCCCGCTCGCAATTTTAGTTCCAGAGCATACTGCTTGGGGTGCTGTAAACAGCGTCCCAAAAAAAGGAGGAGTTGCCTATCTATTCTATTATCTATGATCTATGCTGCGAGTTTGCCATCCATATCTATATATATTTTTAATCTATGTCCCGATCTCCCTGATCTAAACAAAGAAACGAGAAATATTAATTTCTTTATTCTCTTATTTCTTTTCGAATATACTAAAATTCAAGGATATAATATTAATATTTTATAAAAAATAATACTCCATTCAATATTATAATTTTTTACTAGTCTTTAAATTATTTATTTTTATTTTATTTGAACTTGAACGAAATATCCATTATGGCTGAAATTCCAAAGATTGAAGTCAAATATTCAATTTATACAGGTTAGTTTTTATTTGTCAATGAATATAAATATAAGGTGTTGTTTAATTATTAAATAATTAATTGTCATCTATATTGAACACTGTTAATATTTTATTATTGTTTTAAATTAAACAATTAAATAGGAAAAGTTCATTCTAACCTCGAATTGATCATTATCTTATGCAGATTATAAAAATCTTGATCAGGTTTTATTTAATAAATGTATTTCAATCTATATTACGAGCTTTTCGTGCGTGCCTTCGGAGTTGAGATTTCTGTATGTAGGGATAAAACGGAGAGAAAAAAAAAAATATTACTGGATTTGTATGGCTCATGATTCGCTGAGCATGACTGTTGGCATACTTGGCCACCACCTCGCTGACAAGCTCCACCTTCAAATCTCTGTGCAGATTGTCATTTCTAATAAACCAAGGAGCATCCACTATGCTTCTTAGCACCTTGTTTTGGAAAGTTTGTATAATTTTAATATTGGTTTTTCTTGTACAGCCCCAGAGCTGGATGCCATACATCCACACTGGCCTTAACACTTGCTTGTAAATTAGTAACTTATTTTCTGTTGTTAGCTGCGATGTTCTTCCAAGCAGCCAGTACATTTTTCTGAGCTTGATGTTGAGCTCCATTTTTTTCTTTTAACATGCTCCTTCCATCTAAGCTTTGTATCCAAAGTCATACCCAAATATTTTGCACACGAAAGTAATAAGAAAATTTAGACGAATGTATGACATGACTATTTGAAGCCCTGAAGAAGTCGGCAAAGTCGACGAAACGTTGGTGGATAAATAAAAAAGTCGCACATAAAAAACTTGTCCTTATTTTCTCAATATAAACTTTCAAATTAATACAAATTATGGACGGAAATGATAATAATAATATATTTAATGTTTCTTAATTTAAAATGAATTGGAGGTCTTTCATTTCAAAATTCGAGTCCAAATTACAATTAAATTTCAAATTTGCCTCTTTAATTAATATATATTTAATGTTTCTTAATTTAAACTCTATTGGTGTTTTTTCATTTTCATTCGAGTTCAAATGAATACAATATTATCTCGACACAAAGTCTAAATCAAAAATATATTGTTTTAGTAACAGAAATCAAGGCATAAATATTAATGTTGCATTGGTGTAATGGCTAGAGCTGATGCCCTTAGTTCAAGAGTTCGTCGGTTTGATTCTAGGCAAGAGGGTAATTTTTTTAAAGAAAATTCTCTCAGCGTTGTTACAAATTAATCTAGGCTCTTATATATATAGTATAATTCTGTTGATTTATCTTTAATTATTATTTTGGTTTTAAATAAAAAAATAAATTGGTTGAATTATAATAAGCTAACCAAGAGCAGTGGCGTAACCGAGGGGAGAGAAGTTCTCTTTGGCTCCTGATGATGGGCTCACCCCCGAAATATATCGAATTCAAAACTTAATTTTGTATTATTTCTTTTTTTGTGAAACCTACCTCGCATCTTGCTCAAGTTGTATTATTACAAATCGTAGCGAGCTATTCTGGAAGTTCAACAAAGAAAAATCCTACTTAGGGTATGCAGCGCCTATCGTACAGTCTCACAATTCCTAAGCGGGCACGGGTGCTTCTGCTCCTTCGTGTCTGCTGGTTCTGCGCTGAGGAGGACACAGCGGAGCACACTGTGTTTCTCTGTCCGAAATGGGCAGTACATAGGAACAGGCTTTGCCAAGATTTGGCAGCTAATTTTAATAGAGAGACCGTGGTTCCGATCATGCTGGAGAGTGGAGAGGGATGGCATAAAGTGGCTGCCTTCTTTAAATCCACTCTCCAGGGGAAGACATCCCATGAAAGAGAAACGTTAAACGCCGGTCTGAGTACCGGATAGAAAAGGGGGATATACTCGTCACCTGAAGTAATACACTGTGGTCCCAGGTAACGGGGAAACAAGAGGAGGGGAGTCCCTGGAAATGACAGGAACCTGACACTACCCTGAGGCACGTGCCGAGGGGTGTCTTTTTGAAGACTCTCCACTCCCCTCAAAAAAAAAAACATACACACACAGTGGCGGAGACAGAAAATTTTCATAGGGGTGGGGGGGGGGGTCAATCCTCAAAAAATAATATTTAGTGGGATTTTTTTTATTAAAACAAATAGGTACTTCAAGAAATTAAAAAAGAACATAATTTTTGATTAAACATATTAGCCCAGTATATAGGGAGGTTTCAGCTTACATAAGGAAAATATTTTTTGTAGGATCGTTTGGCATGGTGAGGGTATGACAAATCTATGTTTTCGACTTCGAAAGTGTGGGGTTCAACTTTTAGTGGCCAAAAAACCTCGTAATTTTCGGACTTTTTCCAGTTTTTCCCTTATATTTCGAAAGCGGTCCATATTTTGTAAATAATCCTCCTATAGTAAATTAAAGAAGACAAAATTTCGAGTCGAGTAAAAAAAAAAAAAATGGAAAATCGGTCCTCCAGTTCAATTTTTTATGAGGATACAAAAAGCAGCCCCCTCCCGGATGCTTTGAATACTTATCCCAAAAACTCGCACTTTTTTCGATTTTTTTCCTATTTTGACCATCCGACAAAGACCACTCTATACATTTTTAAACTAGATTAAATTTACTACAATTGAAACTAAGTTTTATCTATATTGGATAATGATAACCCGTAAAACAATCAGGTTAAAGTTTTTAAAAACTGCAATTTTTTTTTTCAAAAAATCGCAATTTTTCCTTCATGAAATGTAACCACTCATTCTAGAAACTTGATTTCTGTCTCATTCTCTAGGAAATTTTGTTCACTTGAACCACTTTTTTGATAAAATTCTTAGAATTATAGATATCCATGACATTTTTGAGGATTTGGATCATATTCTGTCCGTCAAATGTAGGATATCTATAAATATAAGACTTTTATAAAAAAAAAAGTGGTCCAACTAAACGTTCAAGTAAACAAAATTCAGAAAAGATAGAAATCAAGTTTCTACGATGTGTAGTTTTCATTTTATGAACGAAAAACTGCGATTTTTTAAAAAAATTA
Source organism: Euborellia annulipes (assembly GCA_023213315.1). Lineage (NCBI taxonomy): Eukaryota > Metazoa > Arthropoda > Insecta > Dermaptera > Anisolabididae > Euborellia > Euborellia annulipes. The sequence goes on from JAKCPI010015265.1 coordinate 51,443, forward strand.
TCCAATTGAGATTAAACTTTATTTAAATTGTATCAAATTTAATCTAGTTTAAAAATGTATAGATTGGTCTTTGTCGGAATGCTCAAAATGGGAAAAAATCGAAAAGGTGCGAATTTTCGGGATAGTCAAAAGTGATTCGGGGTGCTGTTTTTTTGAATCTCCATAAAAAATCGAACTAATTTTTCATTTTCTTTTTAATTGAGGCGAAATTGTATCCTCTTTAATTTACTATATGGTGGTTATTTAGAAAATATGGACCGTTCGAGTTATAAGCGAAAAACTATAAAAAGACCGAAAATTTCGGGATTTTTCGGTTACCAAAATTTGTCCCCCACACTTTTGAGGTCGCAAACTTAGATTTTGCATTCCCACACGCCGAGGGTTGAACCGCGACCTAATATGCTGTACACCTACTTCCACTTGTACTTCCAAATATTCCCAAGCACTTTCAAATATTTCCAAAATACTTCCAAACAGGTGTACACCTACTTCCAATCGCGGATCACCCCTCGCCCACACCATACCAAACGACCCTAAAAAAAAAATATTTTCCCGCAATTAATATAATTGGACCACTTCTTGGATCCTCTATTTAATGGGCTATAGGAAATATATTTAATTACGGTTAGTTTACCATAAGAAACGGTTTGTCGTTGACGTTACTCATCACATGAGCCCTGCCCTTGGTGGGGCTTCTGACCCCCCACCCTGTACACACATACTATAAATATTAAATACGAGGGGTGAACCGCGACCTAATATCGTGTACAACTAATTTCATTTCCAAGTAGAAGATAATAGATGAAGGGGCATTATCAAATGGATTATAAAATTATTCCAAATTGTACACCAATTCTTGAAATTGTTGTAATTTTTACTTTAACATAGAGGGTAGAGTCAAATATTGTAAATCGTGCATAAAAAATTGTTCATTTTTTCAAAATATCTCAAAAACGGCTAATACAATTTAGATTAAAAAGATTTGGCGAAACCATGCCATTTTAGGCTCTAATAAGTGAAAATTGAAACCATCGAAATCGGTTCATAAACAAAGAGGTTAGGTCTAAACAAACCTAATAAAAAAGGTCTAATACCTATGGAAAAAAAATCGAAAAAAAAAATGGGACCAATCGGAAGCTAGACTGGACCCAATGCAAAAAAAAATTTTCAAAATCGGTTGAGAATTGGCGGAGATATGAGGTAACATAGGCACAAAAAAAAAAAAAAAAAAAAAAAAATTCAGTCGAATAGAGAACCTCCTCCTTTTTTGAAGTCGGTTAAAAATCATTTGGCCAAACCATGCCATTTTAGGCTCTAATAAGTGAAAATTTAAAACATAATATTTTTCAAGATCTCCTTCACTATACTCAAGTTAATTATCGATAACACTTATTTCTCTTTTGAAGATAGTTTTTATAAGGCATATGGGGTTCATTTGGGGTTAAGCTTAGGACCAGTAGTTCCGAATCTCTATATGGATCATTTCTTGGGCAATTATAAAAATATTCCGTATAAACCACCATTTTTATATAATTATTTTGTTGACATGCTGACAGACCTCCCTCAGGATAAAATTATCCCTACTTTGAATATTATGAATACTTGAAAAGTTTTTGTTTTGCCGAGAGTAGCAGAGTTGTTGATTCACAAAGAGAAACAAAGAGGTTGTCCTCTGCTTGATGCAAATAAACATACACACATATATATCATCTCGATATATATGTGTGTATGTTTATTTGCATCAAGCAGAGGACAACCTCTTTGTTTCTCATTATGAATACTCTAGATATATAGGGTCAAATTTACACGTGAGGTTGAGATGAAAAATCAATAAACATTTTAAACTTAAAACTGTATAGAATGACTCAATGCATAAAAACCCTGTTTTATAGAAAGGACATGAAATCAATGAGAGTTCTTAACTATTTCTCGATCCACCCTCTTATCGATAAAATTGACTTAATTTACACTCATGGTTCCCCCCTCGATTAAATATAAAAAACCTCTTTGTTTCTGCTACTTTCGGCAAAACAAAAACTTTTCAATTATAATAAACTTCCATTAGGTCAAGTTTCTTAAATCATTATATATCTAAAAAAATCAATTTGAAACAAGACCGAATTTGTTTATTTAAATTCAATTTGACTTGATTTGACCTCGCTTGTCTTCATGGAGAACTTGAACATATATATCTAACTAAAAAATAAAACCGAATTCTTCTTCTTCTTCTTCATCTTCTTTTTAGGCTAGGTAGCCTGTTTTCTCCCAAGGAAGAGTTCCGTCCTTCAACTTTCTGCCCAACGTTTCTTCGGTCTTCCTCTGTTTCTCTTGCCGTCAGGACGGTTTCTCGTGACGATTTTCGGCAGCCTGCTTTCGTCCATACGTTCCACATGCGCTGCCCATTCTCTTCTGCGCACCCTGACCCAGTCTACGATGTTCTGAATCCCACATGTTGCTCTAAGGTCTTCGTTTCTCAATTTATCCAACAATGTTTTCCCTTGTATTGCTCTGATGACCCTCATTTCTGCCGTCTGGAGTAGTTGTTGTGTCACTGTTGTGTCCGCTCTCGCTTCAATTCCGTATGTTAAGACAGGTCTCACACACGTCTTGTAGATTTTGGTTTTACTTTCCACGGACATATGTTTATTCTTCCATATGACATTATTAAGGCATCCGGCTATACGCGTCCCTTTTAATATTTGGTGCTTAACTTCTAGATTCAAGTCCCTATTGCTGGATATTTCAACTCCCAGATAATTGAATTTAGGGACTTGCTCAATTAGTGATCCCTGAAGGTTGATATTACAGGTCAGATGTTCTCTATTTACTACTAAGCATTTTGTTTTGGATGTTGATATTTGCATATTGAGGGATTCCGCCATGCAATTGAAGGCATCTAAGAGATCTTGGAGACTTTCTTCATTCTCCGCTACCAGAACTGCGTCGTCGGCATAACACACTAGTGGTATAGATGTTTCGCCCATTTTGTAGCCTAGCCGAGTTGGAATGCCCTCTATAATCCTGTCCATAACCACATTGAATAGCATAGGACTAAGGGAATCCCCCTGCCTAACTCCGCGCGAAAGAGCAATAAGATCAGAATCTCCCTGTTTGGATTTTATTTTAGCAGCGCAGTGGGTATTTATTTCGACTATTAATTTAACCAGTTGGGATGGCACATTCCTTCTAATCAAACAGTCGGCGACGTCTTTCAGACGTACTCTATCAAAAGCCTTGCTAAGGTCCACAAAACAGAGGAAGGCAGGTTTTTTAAACTCGATGGCCTTTTCGGCTATTTGTCTAACAATAAATACTGCATCGGTTGTTGATCTATTCCTGCGAATTCAAAAAAATTAAATGCAACAAATAAAAAACTCAAAAATCAAATAAAATACACTAAAAGGTATAACATAGTTATCTTATTTAGTTACAACTAAACGACGAAATATTAACATAAAAATTACTTTTTGACGTCGGTACAAAACAAACTATATGAGCGAGCGTACCCGCCAAACGTACTAAGTAAGATCCGTCGAATGCGATTCATATAATGTATATGTTTGGCACCGACTTCAAAAAGTAATTTCATGTTAATATTTCGTCGTTTAGTTGTAACTAAATTAGATAATTATTTTATACCTTCTAGTGGATTTTATTTTATTTTTAAGTTATTATTATTTTATTTGTTGCATTTAATTTTTTTGAAGTCGGTTTTATGGGGGGTCGGGTAGGCTAGGCGGTAGCATGACAGCGAGCTAACCAGGGGACCCGGGTTCGAATCCGACTCGAGGCATCCAGCTAAAATCTGACCCCGGGAGTAGAGACAAATTTGAAAAATAAATATATAGTATCGTAAAGTGGCTTATGGCTAAAAAGGCCGAAAAGCCCAAAAAAAAAAAAAAAAAAAAGTCGGTTTTATTGTTTTATAAAAATAATTTTATTTTTCTCTTTTTAGTGATGTTATTACTAGTGACTTAATATAATACCTTGCGTGCATCTCGTAAGAGAAAGCGTCCGGCGAATGAATCAGAAATTGATAATAAAATTCAATTAATAAATATAGAAATTCTCTCGAAACGTTTCGGGTTTTAAATGAATATTTTAAGATTTCTTTTATAAAAGATTTTATTTATTATAATTTCGATTATTTGAACATAAGAATTGGAGATTTCCGTTATTTTATCATTGTTCATATTATCAGAACATGTCCAAATTAATATGGTTCCACCCCTAAGGTACCCCCTTTAGAATAAAAAAAGAATCATTGAAATCGGTCCATAAACAAAGAAGTTATGCATATACGTACATAACAAAAAAGGTCCAATACAAATGTTAAAAAAAATGGGACCAATCGGAAGCTAGACTGAACCCAATGCAAAAAAAAATCATCAAAATCAGTTGACAATTGGCGGAGATATGAGGTATCATAGACAAAAAAAAATCAGTCGAATAGAGAACCTCCTCCTTCTTTGAAGTCGGTTAAAAAGTAAAAATTGAAATAATATAATAATAATGTATTATCTTTTTCAGGGTCACATATCATGTGCTATGATTGTAGTACTATGTTCGTTAGTCAAGAATTTTTGAACAAACATCACATGAAATGTATAGATAGAAAATTTAATTTATTTTCAAAAATGAAATTACAATTGAGAGAAAATACATCAGCTGATGCTAAGTTCATTTATTTGATTGGTAGCCTTGAAAGCATTCTTCTATAACTTTTATTCAAATTCTAATTTAGATGAAAATAGGCCTCGCTCCCTTTGTCCTCCACCTTGGAGACCATTAGGGCATTCAAGAAATTTCTAATAATTTTCATTGATCAATGAATTGAAAATTTATACCTTTGCACACCTACCACTACTTATATAATGATATTAAATGATGTCACAATTAAAAATAATAAAACTACATTAAACTTTTTTCTGTAAATTCATCTCATCAAACATTTATTTTATTGCAGATACATATAATCTAATTAAAAATGAAACAACTGGAGATTATTTCTGTGAGGAATGTTTTTCTGGATTCCTAACATTGTCTGATTTCGAAAGCCATATACAGGAAGGCCATTCTGATGAAGTACTCTTCACGAGTCACCGGCAGGAAGAAAGATACAGTGTTGAAACCAAATCGGAAGCTCTTATAACCACGACTCCCCAGAAGGAGAAGCCTTCTAAAGTGCTCGTTCATAATCGATACGATGGAGTCAAACGGTCTTTACCCTGCCCTAACAACCCAGATGAATTTAAATCCAAACAAACTAATCAATGTCTGGGAACTCATTCTAATAGCAAGCCAAACAGGAGCGATGATTGTATCAAAAGAGTCTCAGGTCAAAATAAACTGAAATCTCAAGAAAAGCCTTTCTTCTGTGATCACTGCAATAAGAGTTTCTTACGTAAGGCCCATCTCAAATCCCATTTACTTATTCATACAGGAGAAAAGCCTTTTGTCTGTGCTCACTGCGACAAGGGATTCATTCAAAAGAGTGCTCTCAAAAGACATTTACTTATTCATACAGGCGAAAAACCTTTCATCTGTGCTCACTGCGACAAAAGATTCAATCAAAAGAGTGCTCTCAAAACTCATTTACTTATTCATACAGGCGAAAAACCTTTCATCTGTGCTCACTGCGACAAAAGATTCAATCAAAATAGTGCTCTCAAAACTCATTTACTTATTCATACAGGCGAAAAACCTTTCATCTGTGCTCACTGCGACAAAAGATTCAATCAAAAGAGTGCTCTCAAAACTCATTTACTTATTCATACAGGCGAAAAACCTTTCGTCTGTGCTCACTGCGACAAAAGATTCACTCAAAAGAGTGCTCTCAAAACTCATTTACTTAATCATATAGGCGAAAAACCTTTCATCTGTGCTCACTGCGACAAAAGTTTCAATCAAAATAGTGCTCTCAAAACTCATTTACTTATTCATAAAGGCGAAAAGTCTTTCGTCTGTTATCACTGCGACAAAGGATTCTCTCAAAAAATTAATCTCAAAACCCATTTACTTATTCATACAGGCGAAAAACCTTTCATCTGTGCTCACTGCGACAAAAGATTCAATCAAAATAGTGCTCTCAAAACTCATTTACTTATTCATAAAGGCGAAAAGCCTTTCGTCTGTTATCACTGCGACAAAGGATTCTCTCAAAAAATTAATCTCAAAACCCATTTACTTATTCATACAGGCGAAAAACCTTTCATCTGTGCTCACTGCGACAAAAGATTCAATCATAAATAGTGCTCTCAAAACCCATTTACTTATTCATACAGGCGAAAAACCTTTCATCTGTGCTCACTGCGACAAAAGATTCACTCAAAAGAGTGCTCTCAAAACTCATTTACTTATTCATAAAGGCGAAAAACCTTTCGTCTGTGATCACTGGACAAAGGATTCTCTCAAAAAATTAATCTCAAAACCCATTTACTTATTCATACAGGCGAAAAACCTTTCGTCTGTCATCACTGCGACAAGAGATTCACTCAAAAGAGTGCTCTCAAAACCCATTTACTTATTCATACAGGCGAAAAACCTTTCATCTGTTCACTGCGACAAAAGATTCAATCAAAAGAGTACTCTCAAAACTCATTTACTTATTCATACAGGCGAAAAACCTTTCGTCTGTGATCACTGCGACAAGGGATTCTCTCAGAAAAGTCATCTCAAAACCCATTTACTTATTCATACAGGCGAAAAACCTTTCGTCTGTGATCATTGCGACAAGCAATTCTCAGATAAGAGTAAAAATCGAAGGCATTTGAAAACCCACTCCTAGAAAATTGACTGTTTTGCTTCTATTTTAAATAACTAAATTAAATATAACTCCGAAATGGCACACACATAATTGACGTCGGCAGCTAATTACAAGACAATTAAATTCGAAGGAATTGACCAACAGTCATTTACTAGTAGATCCAACCTTTGTGTCTTGTGAAATTATTTGTACTTCTCCCGTTGTGCATATTGTATGCTTTTCTTGAAAATTAAACAAGCCTTAATCTCTGATATTTTTTAATATTTATTTTTCCTGAATTGTTTCTTCCATTTTTTGGGCATAGATACGCAAAAAATAAGCTGACGTGTTCTGATGAGGCCATCCACTTGACTTTACAACCTTGCCCCTCACTTATATTTAATATTTAATAAAATTATTTCTAATCATGTATGGGGGGGGGGGGGTTAGTTTTTGCATTTTTAGATTACTGTGTGCCCACTGATTATGTATACAACATTTGGTTGACTTTGGTACAAGGGCCTATATTTTCATTTTTTGACCCCCCCCCTCCCCCACATATTTTGGGCGGTTAGTATTGCTTCTTTTGCTTGAAAATTAAACAAGCCAAGATCTCTGAGTAGTTTTTATATTTATTTTTCCTGAATTCTCTCTTTCCATTTTTGGGCATAGATAGGCAAAAAAAAAAATGAAAATATTTATAGTAAAATCAAATCGAATTCGTAACTTTTCCACTACCCGTATCCAGTTCATATTTATTAACTTACTTTTATAATTATATTCATGCTTTATATTAATATCTTACTCATTACTCGTTATGTAAATATGAAATAACAAGCTGCGACGCCCGCCTTTATTTTTATTATTGTAATACACTGGATTGACAAGAGAAATAAACTTTTTTAAACTCAAGAATTTTATCGCAATTAATTAAAAAATAATCTCTTAAATCTTTGTATAATGAAGATTTAAAATTATATATACTTATTTTCATTGTTGTGGATGTAATAATTATTTATTTAATAATTAAAGATTATTATTTGATAATTAAGATCAATAATTGTTAAGAATAATGAGAGATTTCAAGTTGCCGATTTTTGTCGACATTTAAATTTAAAAAAAAAAAAAAATATTTATTGATTGTACATATATGAGTAGGTATATTAAAAATACAAATCTTTAGAAAAACAATCAAGAACACTTTTATTCGAAACCAAACGTTTCCAGATAATTTCTCAATTTTCAATGGTAAAATTTGTAAAAAAAAAAAGTTGCTTCCTCCAAATTTTTTTTCTAAATTCTAGAGGAAGCAATTTTTTTTTTCTTTTTCTTTTTCTTTTTCAAATTTTATCATTGAAAATTGAGAAATTCTCCCGAAACCTTTGGTTTCGAAAAAACGTGTTCTTGATTATTTTTCTAAAAATTTGCATCTTTTAAATTTTTTATAAAATCATAAGTGGATGTCTGTCATCTATTAGATCCGATGGAATGGATTATTATTGATTATATGTCAGAAGGGTTGTTGTTCACTTCACTTAATTAAATATCTACTCTAACCCTAAAAAGTTCCAAATTTATCACCAACAAGAACATATCTTTTTAAAAGACTCGATACCTTCTTTGAAAAATTTGGTGACATGTTTTTTTTTTAATTTCAATTAACAGGTTGAGCAATAACTAAACTTGGCATACATTGTTGGCTATTAATTAATACCAACTTTTGTGTAAAATTGAGATTTTTAGGATAGTTTAAGAGCTCTCTATATAACAATTTATGAAAAAAAAATCAAAGGGACAATCAAATAAGCTAAAATTTGGCACAAATATATATATATATATATATGGGATCCAGCCAAGCCAACTTGCCCTGGTCCTACACACCATGACACCGCCCTGATTCCAGCCACCTCGCGCCTCCGTCAATCTGAGCAGCAGCCTGGCAGATTTTACCAGGCAACGCACTGCCAAGTTTCAGTAAGATTTCCACGCAGCCCCCCAAGTGGCCAGGCGCTCCTCGAGTGGCGCTGCCACCCCATTCTGCGCCCGTTCGACCCCCTCCAGCGAAGAGCTAGCCTCCCCTCCAGTTGCGCACGCACGCCCCCCTCACGCCCAAGTCAAAATCGTCGCCGCATGGTACGTTCAGCGAATCACGACCCTCCTAAGATATTCTCATTAAGTGTATAAAGATTGCCTCGCATTATTTCAAATCAGTTACGATTACCCCTCCGACACGAACAGTTCATCCCAGAGTTCTATCAGTTATATCAGCAGTGTGTGTAAAGAGTCAGTTATAAGTTTATCAGTGTTAAAATCCCAAGTTCAAGTTGACAGTTTATTTCTACTCAAGACACGATACATGAACATCTCCAGTTTCATATTACATTTATAAAGCATTTGTTATATTATTATTATTGAAAAGCATCTAATAAACCATTATTATTGAAAATACTTGAGTCTTTCTTCACCTGGTTTAAGCCACCTAGAATAATCCCTACATATATATATTATGTTCAGTGAGGCTTCCGCGGATAGGTTCTATGTCATTAGAGGTTTTTCGGGTTTCTCCGGTGGGTTTGAGAGTTTTTAGTCGACGTTTCGGCTCTTCTTTTGGAGCCATTCACCCCCTCTCTTGAAAATGGTTCCAAAATAAGGAGAGCCGAAACATCGAGTAAACCTCTCAAACCCACACGGAGAAACCCGAAAACCTCTAATGACATATATATATCCATATAAATTGTTTGTTCGTTTAATAAGAGTAGACATATATAAATTTCCCGCTCGCTATTTTAGTTCAAGAGCCTACCGCTTGGGGTGCTGTAAACAGCGTCCCATTAACAGGAGGAGTTGCCTATCTATATATATTCTATTATCTATGATCTATGCTGTGAGTTTGCCATCTATATCTATATATATTTTTAATCTATGTCCCGATCTCCCTGATCTAAACAAAGAAACGAGAAATATTAATTTCCCATATTCTTTATTTAGGTATCTTATTTCTTTTCGAATATACTAAAATTCAAGGATATAATTTTAATATTTTATAAAAAATTTTACTTCATTCAATATTATAAACTTTTACTAGTCTTTAAATTATTTATTTTTATTTTATTTGAACTTGAACGAAATATCCATTATGACTGAAATTCCAAAGATTGAAGACAAATATTCAATTTATACAGGTTAGTTTTTATTTGTCAAGTAATATAAATATAAGGTTTTGTTTAATTATTAAATAATTAATTGTCATCTATATTGAACATTGTTAATATTTTATTATTGTTTTAAATTAAACAATTAAATAGGAAAAGTTCATTCTAACCTCGAATTGATCATTATCTATTCAGATTATAAAAATCTTGAACAGTTTTTATTTAATAAATGTATTTCAATCTATATTATTATTCTGTTGATTTATCTTTAATATTTATTTTGGCTTTAAATAAAATAATAAATTGGTTGAATTATAATAAACTACACCAAGAACAGTGGCGTAACCGAGGGGTGAGAAGTTCTCTTTGACTCCTGATGATGGGCTCACCCCCGAAATATTTATATCGAATTCAAAACTCAATTTTGTTTTATTTCTTTTTTTGTGAAACCTACCTCGCATCTTGCTCAAGTTTTATTATTACAAATCGTACCGAGCTATGCTGGAATTTCAACAAAGAAAAATCCTACTTAGGGTATGCAGCGCCTATCGTACGGTCTCACAATTCCTAAGCGGGTACGGGTGCTTCTGCTCATTCGTGTCTGCTGGTTCTGCGCTGAGGAGGATACAGCGGAGCACACTGTGTTCTACTGTCCGAGATGGGCAGAACATAGGAACAGGCTTTGCCAAGATTTGGCAGCTGTTTTTAACAGAGAGACCGTGGTCCTGATCATGCTGGAGAGTGGAGAGGGATGGCATAAAGTGGCTGCCTTCCTTAAATCCATTCTCCAGGGGAAGACATCCCATGAAAGAGAAACGTTAAACGCCGCTCTGAGTACCGGATAGAAAAGGGGGATATTCTCGTCACCTGAAGTAATACACTGTGGTCCCAGGTGACGGGGAAATAAGAGGAGGAGTTAGCAGTCCCTGGAAATGACAGGAACCTGACACTACCCTGAGGCACGTGCCGAGGGGTGTCTTTTTGAAGACTCTCCACTCCCCTCAAAAAAAAAAAACATACACACACAGTGGCGGAGACAGAAAATTTTCATAGGGGTGGGGGGGGGGGGGGTCAATCCTCAAAAAAAAATATTTAGTGGGATTTTTTTTATTAAAACAAATAGGTACTTGAAGAAATATAAAAAAAAAGAACATAATTTTTGATTTAACATATTAGCACAGTATATAGGGGGGTTTCAGCTTACATGGGGAAAATATTTTTTCTAGGATCGTTTGGCATATGGTGTGAGGGTTAGCAACTATACTTATAGGTTTTAGTTTCTTCAACTTTCAAGATGTAGAAGGAACACCAAAGTTTTCAGTATCCATATTGATATTGACTCCATGAAAAACCTTTATAATTGAAAGAAAAATTTGATGATGAAGATAGTGTTCAAAGAACTATAGTCTCAAACAGTAATATATATATACGAATATATCA